>CANUEX010057633.1:0-55471 GCA_948099535.1 Jatropha multifida | reverse complement strand
ATATGAATATAGATAATTATTTTAAATAAGCACTAATTTTTAAATTTAAAAAAAATCTTAAATGATCTAATAAATAAGTTTCAAAATTGGATATAGATATAAATAATTATCATAAATGAATATTAATTTGAAAATATGATTATTATATATAATTTTTTATTAAATATATATTTTTTAATTTAGTAGATGTTATTTTATTAGCTCCTTTGTTATTTTAAATCTATTTATTAAATTTAATGTTTAGATTTCTCTTTAACCTCCTACTTAGGAAGCAAAACAAATAAAATAAAGAAAGAAAGAGTAAAATAATAATAATAATAATTAATTAAATAAATAAATAAAACTAACATTTTATTTAAAAGCATAAAAACTACACAAATAAATTGAAAAAACTTTATAACATATATACTGAACATCATAAAACTAATTGTACTAAGATAAAAAATAAATTATCAAAATAATGAACTTTAATTAATATTAGTCTTTTTTCTGCTCTTATCTTTGCTTTATATCCGTTTCTTTCTCCATACATTTCTTTCTATATACAGATCATTTTATAAAATTAAAAAATTATAAAAAAGAAAAAAAAATCAAAGAATTAAACTAACATTACTCTAGTTGGATTGAAGTTATGCTTATCATCTTTCTGCTAATCAAAACCTGAAAAATAATATTAACATATAAATGAAAAAAAAATCTATAAAATTAAAACAAAATAATTGAAAAATGATAAAAAATAAGAAAAAATCTATTGTAAAAAATAATTATTGAAAGAGGTATATATATAGGTATATTGATAAGAAAAAAATTCAAATGCTTTTAAAATTTTAAATTTAAAAATTCAAAAGTTTTTAAAATTCTGAATTCAAAACTTCAAAGTTTTAAAGTTTTAAAATCAATAATTCAAAAATTTTAAAATTTTAATTATTTAAAATTTAAAATTTAAAATTTTAGATATATATATATATATATATATATATATATATATATAAAAATAAAAGTATAGAAAAATTATTAAAAATTTAGAAAATTTATAAAAAAGATAAAAAACAATACTCAAATATGGGAGTTCCACGTCAGTTTTTTTAAATTTTTTTTCTTCAGGATTATATATATATATAGATTACTTTTTTTTATAATATTTACATTTTGCAGTAATTTGTTACTTCTGTCATTTTATTTATATAGAGAAAATTTCTTTTTTATTTGTTTTATTTATATAGAGAAATTTTTAATATAGTAACTTTGAGACTAATGTCAAATGAAAAAATTCAATATGTCCTTGCTTCGATTTATAGATTAAACATTAATTTTGGGAGTATTTCAAGAAAGTAACAAATATTATTGTGGTTAATGTTTAATATTCAAAAACTAACTGAACCATGCCTTAAAAAAAGTGAGATTCAAGCACATTATGTGCACATATTAAATTGCACCAAGAAGCTTATGCTAAACATTTAAGGGTGCACATATAGTGAAATTTACTCATAACTCTAATAAATCCTGAATAGAAGAAAATTTCCACCAAACGATAGTGCTTAAATAAAAATAGTTCTTTCCATTTATATTTACTATGAATTCCTTAAATGGCTAAAAAGAGAGATAAGTAATCTAAAATCTAATTTCATTGCTTAAATAAAAATGGTTGTGCTCATTTTTTGCATTATGCCAAATTCTATAAAATGTCTTAGTGGATATGGATGAACTATCTGTAACTTTATAAATACTGAAAGCTTTTGACTTGTCATTTTCAGCTTTAGAATATAATAATAAACAAATTGTATGTTTCATATCTTTAGAGATATTTTTCCTTCTGTTGCCTTTTCGAGTCTCTTTTGAAATATTACTTGGTGGTGGTGTAGTTTCAGATCCTACAAAAGACGAATGTTTAGTGGATGACAAGAAAATCAAGTCTAACATTAATTGTTGAATATAGGTACATCTTTTGAAGTTACAAGTAAGTTTTGAGGGATTGTATTCAAATCAAAAGGAATGATTGCACCTATGGCATTTGTGGATTAAATTTTAAAGTTGTGAACTCATCCTTATTTAAATGAATTTAGCTTCAAAAATTTTGACTCTAAATTTATTTTTTTTACATGTAAATTTGAAAAAGCAAAATAAAGAATTTGAGGTTGAAAATTTTGACTCCAACTTTCTTTTAATTTTAACGTCAATTTTTTCAATCCAAATTTAATATTAAATATTAGTGTGCAATTGCAGTTAAATAGCCCCCGTTTCTTTGTTATTAGAAATCTAAATAAATAAAATGATTTATTTAAGTAACATATATTTTCTCTCATCATTTATCACTTTTTATTGAAAATTAGAGATCACTTTAATATCTTTTCAAGGAAAAAATTAGAAAGAAAATTACAAAAAGACCACTCCCTTAATCTTAAAGAAATTTTTATTTTTTATATAAATAGAATAGGAGTATTAAAATAATTTTATTGAATTAAAATTATAACTTATCATTTTGTATTGTAAATTTAAAAATGTCAAGAAAACATACATAATTAAAATTATGACTTAGGCATCAAGCAAATATAGGAGCTCATGGCTTTACTAGAACATCCTTCATGGTTTTAAATTATGAAGGATGTATCCTCATCATTTGTTTAACGGTTAGTTAGATAAGAGACTATTATTTTCAGATAGACAACAATTAAATTTAAAAATCTATCAATGAGTTGTATTTATGGAAAATTATCTTTTCTGTTTATAGAAATTATTTAAGAGTCTTTGACATATGCTTACGTCTGACTCTTTAATCCTTCCATTCAAAAAGTGATATTTTTTGTTCTGTTAATCGTACAAAAAGACCGAAATATCTTTGTTTTATCATATAATGGAACTCACAAAGCACTAGAATAACACTGTGGATGAGATTGGATACAATAAATACTTTCACAAGTAACTATTAGTTTTGATATAAATGATAATTTGGTGAAATTACCATTGATTTTGAGACCGCTTAATTTAGCTCGGGTTTCAGTCACATTTAAGACTTTTCATCCATTCCTTCTTGCATGTGCGTTTAGTGGGATCAAACGGATCAAACTCGAGAAGTGTTTCATATGTCTAATCTGCATTGTTAACTGAGCCACAATCCAGAAAGAATATTATTTTAATGCATAGAGAAAGCAACAATGAAGAATGAATAAAATACAGCTCAGCAAAATGTAATTAATTTATGCATCTATCGAAAGCAAAGGTACAGCTGTAAGACCACATCTAAAGATTTTCCCCACGCTTATTTGGTGTCTCCTGCTAGTAGTTTAGGAGTCACTGCTCACTACCTTGTCAATGTCCATTGTCTTCCTCCATCTACCTTTTCTTTTGCCACAATAAAATACACAACATTGCAAATTTGGAGTACCTTAATCCACTAGAAATAATATTAATTTTTTTAAAACTCAATAATTGGTCATATATATGGTTAAACTCTTAGAAATTGAATAATATACAAATCAACAAGATATTAAATTCTTAATTAAACTCTAACTATACAAATCATGCACGATTTCATCATTATCTCAGACTCCAAACTCCAATATAAATACTCAATTTTATTCTAATTAGGGTTAATTTATAATTACGCACTCCTAAATTTTTAAGAGTTTAATATATATATAAAACAATTTGTAAACTAAAGAATATTCAATCCAATTTTAGTATATTAGAAAATTTTTGAGTAGGGTTGATACTTCATGTCTTGTTGCACCTGATCGGTTGTGTCAATATGATACAATTCATGTCATATTAATTAAAATCCGATTAACAAGTTAATCGGCGTGTGATCTAATTCTTTTTCTCATTAATATAGAAAGTGAGACGTTTCAAATTCTAAGTATTGCTGTTTATAAAATTTTTTTTACGAGTAAATAAAAGAACTGCCCATATTCTATAGCTCATAATATTATTTATTCTTAATATAAAGTAGGAACCCTTTATTACACAGGTTAAATAAATCAACTTCCGCAGCACGTTTAAAATAAAAAAAATAATAGAAAAATAAAAAAATAAATCTCTCCCACTTCACATTCAGAAGATGGTAATATGTCAACAAATAAGTGCAGCGAGATTAGCTATGTGAGCTTCCAAGTCAATTACCACTTTTCCCTCCAAAATAAAATTACCACAAGCACGTAACATACAAATGAAACTAAGTATTTTTTTAAAAATATTTTGACTTTATTCTTCTTTTTTTAAATATATAGTCAACAATACTTTTATTTTAATATAAATACTGAATTTCATTAGTTTGATTCATAAACGGAGACATTAACCAGATCTAAAAGTGTTTTTCCCTAATATATATATATTCAAACTTCACATGGCCAGTGATAAAATTTTTTGGCATAGCAAAGAGTTACGTCTTCAATTCCAATTTATTTTTTCTACCCTTTCAATTTTATATACACATTTTTGTGGCAAATTTACATTACGGAGAAATTACCATAAATAATGTTTTGTCAATTACTAGGAGTGAAAATTATAAAAAAATGCTAATATTATCATTTTACTAATCTTTCTTTATTATGATTACATTAAAAATATTTTAATTATAATTTTAAATTACACAAGTAATCATATACTTAATTTTTTAAAAATATAAAGAAAAGAACCAATTAAATTTAACGATCGGTATATATGTTTCTTTCCTAAAAAAATAAATAACTAGCATATTTTTCTTTTATTTTTTATTACTTAGAAAAATTAATTGTTAAGTAAAGTGACTCGTTTTCCCAAAAAAAAAAAATATTATTTGGATTCATTATAATAAAAGAAAAATTTGCAGACACATACATATTAAATTATTAATATATTGATTATCATGTAACTCTTTGACTGTCCGCATCACCATCAACCATCACAAACCTCCACTTGTTCATGGTAGCCATCATGATTTATTAATTTATCATTTTTATATTTTTCATGTATAATAATCAATTTTAGAAATGGAAAGTTTTAAGTGTTTTCATATTTTATAGTCCTATAAATTCAAAATTTTTAGTATTTATAGTTACTTTTGTATATTATTATAATTAAATAACAAAAACTAATTTTTTTTAAAACAATGCTTTTGGAAATAATAAAAAAAAAATTTAATGAATCTAATTATAAAAAGTCTGATAAGTATTCTGATTGTGGTAAAATTTAATTAAAATTTACGAGCCAAATATGGATTTTTTCCATTTTTTTATTAGGAAAAAAATGTTGACATCTTCGTTAGATTACTGACTTTTTTTTGAGTCCATGTTGACCAACTTTTATGCTTTTGAATAAACATTCCATGTTTCATTTAAAATTAGTAAACATTCCGTTTTTGAATATATTACTTCGACTAATTTTTAAATTAATTAATTAATTATAAAAAAGGCATATGTATATTTATATATTACAATATATACAAAGCATTTCAAAACAATTAAGGGTAGAAATAAAAATTAATTAAAAGGATCAATATTAATAAATAAAAATTCAGGAGTTTAACAAAAAACCCAACATATTTAGAAGCCTGAAATATCCTTTACCAAATTTTTAAATTTTTTTTAAAAAAATAAAAACTATATATTAAAAAAGAAAATGGGAGATGCAAAAATAATTGCATTACCGTGCACTACTCTCTCTCTCTCTCTCTGTTCATTTGACTGTCGTGTATTTCTGTGGTCTCCTTCAATTTCATTGTGGAATCTTCTTTTGGCTTATTTTACTTACTACTTCCTTATCAATCGGCATTCATTGAATGTCAAATTGCGTGATTAAAACAATAATAATAATAAATATTTGAGAATTACAAGAATAACTAATAGTAATTTTATCGAATAGAACTTTAATTAATTATTTTTATTTTTATTTATAAAATTAAAATGATTCAATTATTTTTTTTTTAATTTTTTTATAAATTCAAAGACTGTCGTTGTATAATTTAATCATACAAATTAGTTTATTTTTTTAATCTACTTGAAAGTAAATTCTTCAAGTGCTGATGTCTAAAATGCAAATATAATCTGTTGTCAGTGCTGTCTCGAAATTTCAAAGGAGGTCAATTTCTCTTGGCTTCGTTGTTCAATGTCAAGACATTAAGAAAATTCAAACGTCCATAAAAGTTGGAAATTTTATCCATATAGTCATTGCAAATTAAAAAGGGATAAATTTACATGCACGAGTCCATAATCCCATTTGTAGATCAAACTAATTAAACGAAAAAATTTGACTGAAATGAAAAGTTTTTTTACTATGCATCTAAAAAAAGAGTATATAGTCGAAATAGTTTTTAAAAAATCTTTAATTCCATTGATTGGTCGAGACTGTGAATCTGATCTAAATATATTTTTTTTCATTACGTTAAAACATATGTGCTATCACATTACTACAGTTTGCCAATAGTAATGTGACTTTCTCAAGGACTGGAGGGGGCCATGGCCTCCCCAAATTGTTTCTTTTAATTTTCTTGTTAAATAGTACTCAAATTTTGTCTTTTTTTCTAAAAAAAAAAATTAATTTCACAGCGTGCTCTGCTACCCCCCACCCAAATGGCCCCCAAATAATTTTTTTTCTCATATAACTAAGAGATGTAATCTTCTTCTGATGGTATAATGTAAAAATTTTTTGTCCTCTCGGTGAATTGCATTTGAGAAAAATTGTATTAATATTCTTATATTTACAGATATTAATATCGGTTACTATCTCAACAAACACCTTGTGGATTCAGACAAGGTGAGTTTATCATTTAAAAATAAGATAGACAGATTAGTGTAAAATTTAGTTAAAGGAAGAGTAAATAAGTATGAGGGAAAGGGGTGTGCAGATGGACAATTTGGTTCCAAATTGCAAAAACCAAAAATAGATTTCTTTGACATCGAAATAAATTCAGAAATCGGTCAAATGGTTTGATTTTACTCAAAAAATAAATATTTTGAAGTAATTGATCCAAAAATAAAAAACTAAAAATGATATGGTTGAGCCGGATTTTGATTTTTTCCAAAGTTTTGCTCCCCTGAGGAGAAGATAATCTAAAAGAAAAATAAAAATTAAAGCTAACTGGCTTCAGACCTTCCTATTGCAAAAGCAAAATTTTTGGCCCCGTTGTCTCAACACTAATTCGCACCTCGGATCGAAATAGTGTTAGGATTGAAACTCATTCACTGACAAAAACTTAAATATACATTGAAATTCAATTATATAAATGGTGTTAAACACTTTCTGAGTACAGAGACGGTAAAAATATGCAAATCTTAGATATGTAATACGTCAACTTTTGCATGTCACTATCTTTGAAATTGAAACTACACACAAAAACAAAATCCAAAATATATATGACTTCATGAAAAATAAAACAAAATAAAAAACAAGGAGTGTGATGTTACTCTTCCTTTCAGTTTTGCCCACTAAACGAGGTGTCACTAAACGCCAGAATCACATACAAAATACAACAACTAGACCAACTTTTCTCCTTCTCCAATTATCTTTGTCTCTATTTCTTCTCTGCAGATTCTCTCCTTCTCTTCCTTTTCCCCTCTATCTTCCAGAAATAATAAAAAGCTCCTTTTCTGTTTCTTGATCATCATTCTCAGTTCCCAAACATTTGCTTTCCTCGGAAATGAATTCCCTTTTTTTTTCTTGGGCTGATGATTCCTACTACTATTCTCTTTCTTTCTTGGAAACCAAATCCCATTCATTCTCTCTTTGAGTTTCTTGAATTCTGCACTTTTTCCCATCCAAGAAGCCTGCTGGTTTTCCTTCCAGAATTCAACTTTCTTTTTCCTTTTTCTTTTCTCCTCAAGAAAAGAAAAAGAACGAAAGAAAGAAACCACTACAATTTTCTATTTTTCAGCTACAAAAGTTTACGTTTCTAAAGAATTTCCAGTTTCCATTGTCTTTTAACAGAAACAATCAAGAACCTGCCTTCTCCTTATTCATCACAAGAATTGCATTTCTGCAGGTAAATTCTTGAATTTTTATTCATTTTCTTTATATATGTATATCCATGTTTCACGTTTTGGTTAATTACAAAAAAAAAAAAAAAACACGTTGAAGATCAAATTTTCATGATTCTTTTTTTTTTCCAGGACTACAGAAATAATGGAAATCAAGAAATTGATAATACTCCAATTCTCAGGTACTGTGCAATTATTTTCCCAATTTTCAACTTTTTCTTTTTTACCTGATTGATGGCATTATTAATTATTAAGACAAAAATGGATTAGGAATCATATAACATGAAAGCTACTTTCTAATTAAAAGTTATGATTTATTAGCGTATTGTACTTGTTATGTTCATGATTAAACAGTTGATATTATTATATTTAAAAGATTACTATTTTAAGAGAAATATTACTTTTTTGGTACTTTTCTTTACTTGCTATTCAAATTAAACCCATAATACTATTAATTAATGCGTAACTTCAAAGTATAATCTCTTTTTTATTTTCTTGATTATAATAATAATCCACAGCTAAAGACAAAATTTACGTTCTAACGTCACCTTGCTCTCTTTCTTTAGTCTCTCTCTCTCTCGTCTGTTCTTCAACCTAAAGGCTTCTAAATTATTTTACCTTTTCCTTAATATATAACTTTAATTTTCCTTTCTGTATTTGATTTTATTTGCTTATTTTACAATACATTCTTACACTATACATCAGTTGTTAATACCTATTATTGATTTTATTAATTAACTAACTCACTAACTAATATCAGCATGTTATTGCAAAGAAAAAGGAATAAAACAATTACCATTATTAGGTTTGTATAGCCTAGTCTAGATATTGATCTGGTTAAAAAATTAGGTAGATGGGTCATTTGATTTAACCGGTGGGTTAACAATTCAATTAATGGGTTATAAAAATATTAATAATATATATTAATTAAATAATTATAGTTTAAAATAATTATAATATAATAAAAAATATCAAAAAATGGGTCCGGGTCAATTGGGTCTGTGCAGATCGACTGATTTAACCATGGGTCAGCCGATGCAATCCGGTTCTCTTCCTTAAATAGTCCAAAAGCAAAACCGGTCTAGTTTTGAAGCCGGTTCTTCGGGTTGACCCGCTGGATCAGGCCGTGTTTACTCAGTATGAGTTTAACTGATTAACAGGCCAAATCAAACAGTCTCATAATGTCGGTCTGTTAATAATGTAAGTTCTCATTATGGGACAAGAGGGCCCAGAAGCCGGTCCTATTTAATAATACCTTTTATCTCTTTTGTTGAATTTTTGATGCATCGCACGCTGAAGTCCGGATTTTTTTTTCCTGTGCAGCTTGTCGGTAATCAATGGCAATAACTGAACGAACAGTTTAGCTAGTTAGCTTCAGTTTTCTAAATGGCTAGAAACTGTTTTCGTTCTTTCCAATTCCTTTCCTTCCTTTACTTCTCAATTTTCTTGCCTACTTTTGGTTTGAACATTGAGACTCAGGCCTTGCTTCAATTGAAAAAACAGCTTAAAGACCCTTTAAATTTTCTGGAATCTTGGAAAGAATCAGATTCTCCATGCCATTTTTCTGGAATCACTTGTGATCCCATAACAGGGAAAGTGACTATGATTTCACTTGACAACAAATCTCTTTCTGGTGAGATTTCAAATTCCATTTCTGAACTTAAAAGCCTCACTACCCTTTCATTGTCTAGTAATTATCTATCTGGAAAGCTTCCTCTGGAGATTGTTAATTGCAGCAATCTTAGATTATTAAACCTGTCAGTAAATCACATGGGTGGAGTTTTACCTGATCTTTCTCCTTTAAAAAACTTAGAGATTCTTGATTTGGCATTGAATTACTTCTCCGGCAGATTTCCTACATGGGTAGGAAATCTTACAGGACTTACCATTCTTTCTATAGCGCAAAATGAATACGATGAGTGTCCAATTCCTGAAAGTATTGGAAATTTGAAGAATTTGACTTTATTGTTTCTAGCAGACTGTCATTTAAGTGGAGAAATTCCAGAGTCCATTTTCCAACTCACAAATCTTGAAACCTTTGATATATCAAGAAACAAGATTTCAGGGGAATTCCCAAAATCAATTTCCAAGTTGCAAAAACTTAACAAGATTGAGTTCTTTCACAACGACTTGACTGGGGAAATTCCACAAGAGCTTGCAAACCTTACTCTTTTGCGTGAATTTGATATATCTTCGAATCAAATGTATGGGAAAATTCCTGAAGGAATTGGTAATTTGAGGAATTTGGTTGTTTTCCAGTTATACGACAACTTCTTCCATGGAGAACTACCTGCTGGTTTTGGAGATATGCAGAATCTTGATGGGTTTTCAATTTATGGAAACAATTTTTCAGGGGAATTTCCAGCGAATTTTGGCCGGTTCTCACCACTAAACAGTTTTGACATATCTGAGAATCAATTTTCAGGTTCTTTCCCCAAGTATTTGTGTGAAGGGAGAAAGTTACAGTACTTATTGGCTTTAGGAAACAAATTTTCTGGTGAGTTTCCTGATTCTTATGCAGAATGTAAATCTTTAGAAAGGTTCAGAATCAATAAGAACAAAATGACAGGGCAATTTCCAGATGAGTTCTGGGCGTTGCCACTTGTCACGATACTTGATTGCAGTGACAACGATTTTACTGGTCATATTTCCCCCAAGATTGGATTATCCACCAGTTTAACTCAGTTGATTTTGCGTAACAATAGGTTTTCTGGTAAGCTTCCATCAGAATTAGGAAAGTTGGTGAATCTGCAGAAGCTTTACTTGAGTAATAATGGCTTCTCTCGTGAAATACCTTCTGAAATTGGAGCTTTGAAGCAGTTGACGTCTTTGCATTTGGAAGAAAATTCATTTACAGGACCTATACCATCAAAACTAAGTCACTGTACTAGATTGGTGGATTTAGATCTT
Organism: Jatropha multifida; assembly: GCA_948099535.1. Classification (NCBI taxonomy): domain Eukaryota; kingdom Viridiplantae; phylum Streptophyta; class Magnoliopsida; order Malpighiales; family Euphorbiaceae; genus Jatropha; species Jatropha multifida. Next base: position 44,615 of record CANUEX010057633.1, on the reverse strand, counting down.
GCTTCAAATTCTCTAAATGGACCTATCCCGCAAGATTTTTCATCGATGAGTTCTTTAAACACGCTCAATCTTTCGCAGAATAAACTTACTGGTTTGATTCCAGAGGATATAGGGAAACTAATGCTAAGTTCCATTGATTTGTCTGCTAATCAATTGTACGGAAGAATTCCTTCAGTTCTTTTGAATATGGGTGGTGATAAAGCATTTCTTGGGAATAATGAGCTTTGCATTGATGAAAATTCCAAAAATGTTATGAATTCTGAGATGAATGTTTGTGCGAAAAAGCACAGTCAAGAAAGAACATTCGGTGATAAGTCGGTTTTATTGTCTACAATCATATCTGCATTGGTTATTGTTTTAGCTGGTTTACTACTTGTTACTTACAGGAACTTCAAGAATGAAGAAATGGATTTGGAAGGACAAAAAGATCCGAAATGGAAACTTGCATCGTTCGACAAGCTGGATATTGATGCAGATGAAATATGTAAATTGAAAGAGGAAAACTTGATTGGATGTGGAGGAACAGGAAAAGTTTATCGGTTGGATTTGAAGAGACTTGGTTGCGCAGTAGCAGTAAAGCAACTATGGAAAGGTGATGGTCTTAAGCTTTTAGCAGCAGAAATGGAGATTTTAGGGAAAATTAGGCATAGACATATACTTAAACTGTATGCAAGTTTACTTAAAAGAGGATCAAGCTTTTTGGTGTTTGAGTACATGGCAAATGGTAATCTATCAGAAGCACTTCATCGAAGGATTAAAGACGAAAAGCCTGAGCTCGATTGGTGTCAAAGGTATAAAATTGCTTTAGGTGCTGCTAAAGGAATTGCATATCTGCATCATGATTGTTGTCCACCAATTATCCATAGAGATATAAAATCAAGTAACATTTTACTTGATGAAGATTATGAACCTAAAATTGCGGATTTTGGAGTTGCAAAACTTGCAAAAATGTCTTCTTCCAAGAGTTGTGATAGTAGCTGTCTCGCTGGCACTCATGGATATATTGCTCCTGGTGAGTTTCTAACCTTTCTTCCTTCTTTCATATCCAAATATCCAGATTTATAATTTTTATGCTGCTTTTGCATTACAGAAATGGCATATACTCTAAAAGTGACAGAAAAAAATGATGTGTATAGTTTTGGTGTTGTGCTACTAGAATTAGTGACTGGTAGAAGAGCTATTGAAGATGCATATGGAGAAGGGAAAGATATTGTGTACTGGGTTTGGACGCATCTAAATGACCGAAAAAATGTACTCAAAGTTCTTGATGAAAAAATTTCTTCTGAATCTGTTCAAGAAGACATGATTAAAGTCTTGAAAATTGCAATTCTCTGCACAACAAAGCTTCCGAATCTGCGACCGACAATGAGAGAAGTAGTGAAGATGCTTGTTGATGCTGATCCTTGCAGTTTCAGGTCTCCAGACAACAATTTGGACAAAAATGATCAGCTTTTGCTTTCCTAGTTAGTAATAGTTCATCTTTCAAGATCCAAACTTTGTAAGCAACTATAAGTTTATATGTATTTGTACGATCTAGTGCTTAATTGGAGGAGTGAAATTGTGAATATATGTTTTGGTTTGGAAAAATAAATAAAAATCTCAGCTTTTGGTTTTCTCCACTATTACTTTTCCACTTCTCCAATAAAATTCTACTCCCTTTTAATTTTGTTCTTCCTAACGAATCAAAACATTATATATACATGTATATACACACACACTAAAATAAAAACCAAAATCACTGTTCATTGAACCGGCTCCCTATTTTGTTATTCTGATTTTAACTTTTTTTCCTTTTTCATACGCTTCTATGAATTTCACTAACTTCGTTTTCTCAAAATAAAATTTCTAGAAGTTTTTTTCCTGACTTCATCCATTTAATGTATTCCGATTTGGATCTTTACAATGTTTTAGGAATTGACAACTCCTTCGATCAAGAATTGAATAAAGGGGGTAGAAATAAGGTAAAAAAGAGATAAGAATCGCCTATAGAAACCTACTCTTGGTATTTCTTTGCTCTATTCTTGATGGCAATCAAAGATTGTAACTTTGAGAATGTTGTGTGTTTTTTTTTCCTTAATCAGTTATAAAAATTTACATTAATAATTCAACAGTGAGATCTCGATAAATTGCCATAAAGAGAAAATTTTATTAATATTGTCTATACTATTAACTTTCTATATTCGCCGCACATGAACTATTTGCTTGTCTCTTCTTTTATAAACTCTGTTATATTCTTTCTATTATTTTAAATTCACGGTAGAAACAAAAGTTTCTATCTATCATACCAATTTAAAAAAAAGTCTAGGAATTAATTACATATGGAACTTTTTTATAAGTAAAGCAATGAGTAACTACTTAATTTCCAAAATTGACAATGACAAGTTTGCATGTGGTAGCATACACATTGATATGTTACATTTTTTCCATAAACATGTAGAAACATTAAAGAAATGACATTGCTGTGTATAGATATCATACTTATATTTTCTGTTACCACTTTGATTTCTTTCTTTTTATCTATTTGACTATTTCTTCTCGATGGGTTTGGCCTATGTGAACCAATGAGAATACTATTTGCTTGACTCTAACCAATTGAATCGGCAAGACTTGCACGGTTTTGTCCCGTAGGTGAAATGAAAAACTTTCAAAGAGATTACTCATCCTAAGATTTCTATCAAGCGAGCACGTTTAATTCTGAGATTCTTCTAACTCTCTAACCATTCCATCAAATGGCGTCTTTGATGACTAGTTTCCCTTTTTTCAATATATGATTCGATTCATTCTTGTGTACCGCATTCCACTTCCCTAGCTAGTTTGCCATCCTAAAACCTCATCCGGAGCTCTTACTTTACCCACTCTCTTAGGATCGCTTTGTTGGTCGAGATGTCACAAATTACCATTTGAATTTGAATGCCTTGGATAGGTTAAATTGGTAAGGAACCTCATTATAAAAAGTAAATCATGTTTGTAGAAACTTACCGCAGTACTCTGTATGATCAGTTCTTTTTAAAATCCTCAACTCATTAAGGTGGCTGGTAGTGCAAGACTTAATTAATGAAGCAAAATTAGAATTCTTCAAAATAAATCACAGTGAGAGACACTTGAAAAATTCAAAAAAGTCGCCGGAAAACGCTAATTCGAATTCAAAGCTTCTAGTTACCAATAGTTGCTCTCTGCATTTCAAAGACTTATTAATAGGACCTCTTGTTCCTTCTTTTCTCTCACATACGAGAAAATTTTAGTAAATACAAGAATTAATCCTTATATATTTATTACATTTTTAGAATATTTCCCTTACAATTGATTAAATAAGTAACGAGGATTCCCATTTTTTTCTCCATTGCATACTCTTAATTCCTCTCATTCAAGTTGAAAATGCACCGAGACCAAGAGTCCAAGATCCTAAATCAAGCCCCCAGACCACATATGGCCCAAGATGATGCCAGCAAAATCTACAATCAAATGAAGGAGAGCCACCGAATATTATATTAATTTATTTATTTATAATTTTCAACCAAATTTAATTCATATCAGTTATTTATAAATATATAATTCAACTTAATTTTAATATTTACACATTGCATATTTAAAAAACAATATCATGTGATCTCTAAAAGTTTTATAACATTGGAAAAGTACATATTTAAAAATAAAAACAAAAGTCATATTTTCAAAGAAAATATAGCTTGATTTTTCGGAATAAAACTTTTAATGGCAGAATCCAATCCTAAAAAATTGCTTAGTCGACTTCCATTAGGACCACTTCATCCCTAGCACTTCTGCCATTGGTCAGCGCCGCTTCCAATAGGAACCATTTTTCACCTTCCTACTATTCGCCTGCATTCATGGGCCATATGCAAATTGTTCTCTACTAACATTTGGATATACAAAAAGTTTAGAGCAATAACGATCTGTGTACTCGCAGCAACGGAAAAAACAAAATGTAGACAACCTTTCATACTTGAAGGCTATCCATACCCACTTACCACACGGCTTCTTGATATGCATTCGATGTTTCAGCGGCTTGTGGATATCAATGGCAACTCTAATCCTCATATATTCTTTTCATGTCCTTGAAAAGTTCCTCTGGTCAGCCTCAAGATAGCTTCCACTATAATTCCCCACATTGCATCCAAGTTTTTCCGACATAAATCTAATGGGCAAGTTATGAATTTGCACCAAAAACTCGACTTTTGTTCGCTCAACCTATTTTGGGACAGTTCCCATCAGTACCTGCTTTAGTATGATTAGATTCTAAGAAAAGTTTCGTGGACCTCCTTTCAGTACTCCCTCTAAATCCGTCGGATGAATAAATTGCAGCACAAAAGCATTCTTTCCCAAATCTTTAAAAAGCATTCCTTTAACATGTCTCTATACAACAACCATGGTATTTTTAAACACAATGAAATTAAAAGGTTTGTCTTGTAATAGTCTACCCACAACACACAACAGGGATTGGGTAAGTTTTTTATCCCTAACATCAAACTCGTCCAACTCAAGCCTCCCTTGTGCCTCCTCTACTCTTAACCCTTCATACAATTCTGCCAAGGAATCTCCCTCCATACCAGTACCAGCCATAGCAGCTAGAGCAAAGAACAATACAAAACAAACGCAGTGGCACTTATCAAATGAAAAGAGAAAATTTAGAACTTGTCAAACGACAAGAATGTGTTTTACCAAAATATATAACTCTTACAAAAAAGAATCACCACAAAAATTTTATTTTTCTTTGGCTATAGGTTTATTATTATTATTATTATTATTATTATTTTACCTTAAAGATTTTTCTCCTTATCGATTTACTTTTTAATTTTAGAGGTATTATTTTGATTGAGCTTTTATTAGTTTTATTTTTTCACCTTGTTTCAATCATAAAATTTTATTTTTCCCATTTCAATAATTTCTTTATAAGATTTATTCATTTTTTTTACATATAGATATATTATAATATTTACAATAAAATATTAAATAAACGTCGTCTAATGTATTTATTATTTTTCTTATATTAAAATTAAGAAAATTTATCAATCATATTTGAAAATAAAAAATAAAGAATAAGTAATTAATATCGAGTACTAACATGCAACATATGTTAAATGTTAAACATATAATATTAATCTCACGCATTTATACGAATGATACTTAAATTTTTCTAGTTGAATATTCACCATTCACTCAATGTCAATCATAACATCCATAAAATAATAGCAATCATATGCATATTAAGTGGTCATAGTAAATGAAATCACCTTATCAGGATCATGCTCACCCCTTAAGCATGCTTTAATATTCACGGTGTGGTCCTGTGACTTATGTACCTAGGGAGTCCACCCTCGTTCAGGCAAAATAGATTCAAATACAATAGCTTTTATAAAACAATTTCCCATGATAAACATTTTAATCCGGGGTACACAAGGGGAGCGCCACTCCACCACTTACAGCCTATTGTCGGCGTTCTCACCATACCCCTACTTTCAACCCAGGTAATTCACATCGTTTCAACTCCCACATAGCACCACATGTCATTATGCACCAACAACCATTCACAACATTTATCAATGCACATCCTTTCATCCAAATATATTGTATATGCAAGAATTCAAAAATAACAATGATAGACTTTTTCGCAAGTATATGAAATTGCAACAAGTAATACAAAAATGAGTGGAGTTTCGTCCAAGTACTAAAATTATGTTGATCTACTATTATTTAAATGACAATAACGAAAATAATTGTAAAAATAAAAAAATAAAATAAAATAAAATAATAGAAAAAAACTCAAGCAAAACTATTTGATGAAAAGAAATCAAGGATTTAAAAACTACTAGGAATTTTGACTTCACTTAATTCTATCAAATTTATTTTATTAATCTGATAATTAATTTTAATTGTTCAAGTAGGAAAAAAAGCCCTAAAATCACTAAAAAGCTCTCCAAAGATGTATTATTTGCTATTTTAATCCCGTTTAATTACTTATTTTCGAATAGTGCAATCAAACATGAATTAAATTATTAAGTTTTATAATTTATTTAAAAATTTATAACATAATATCGTTAACTTATGAAAAATTAGTCAAACCATATAGCCTCCTGATAGCAACAAAATATACGTATATTTTACTATTTATTTTAATTAAATTTAACATCATTTTGAATATTAAAATAATAATAAAAATCCATTTTGCATGATTTTCTCTCTTTCTTGAATAATCATATAGATTATACAAATATTTACTGTTTTGAGCAAAAATGGACCACATATGACCCATTTGACATCAAATAAGGCTATTAAAGCCTTGTTAAAGTTTAAAGCCAAGCTATGTCCCTGAAAAGCCCCTGTCCAATGTTCATAAATTCAAAAGGAATGGTGAAAATTCGATCAACGTGGACAGTTGAGAACCAAGCGCGAAGTGAGCTGTAAAATGACCTCTCGACAGACCGTTTGGATTGAAATGCCACAGTTTTGACAGAAGCATTGAACCTAAAACAAATAATTTAATAATTTACCTTTTCATATTCCATTTAAAACAAATACTTTATCAAAATCAATCTAATATAAACAAATTTATATTTAATTAGCTAGCTTGTTTTCTTATTTATTTATTTTCCTTTTGATTTGTAGTGTATAATCTGATTTGGTCCAATTTAAATAGATTCAGTTCAAATTGGATTCTAAAAGATTTTATCTTGATTCAAACCTGATTTAAATGGTTTTTATTTGATTTTTCATTCAACCAATTTTCTTTTAGGCAATAATAAATGCAATAATTTTGTTAATTTAAATTTAAATTGAAAACTACTAAATCGTATTATTTCATATATATAAAAATTGAATTGCAAGTCGCAAGTCCTTCACCTTTTATACGTTTAATAGTTAATTATCAAATTTCAAAACTTTCTCCCAAAAAATTTCAAATGGGACCAAATTATTGTAGATTGAAGAGAAAGCAAAAAGCATGAAACTTGCTAGAAGCTTCCTGCCTAACTCAAAAACTAAGTCAAAAATTTCCAGAAACAATCCCTCTTGACTTTAATTATACATCTAATATTTAAATAATTAAACTTGAAAACCATTATGAGTGGTTTATTTCATTAATCAATAAATCAACCATTTCATTATGCACATGCGTCGCACGCAATTTATAGAATTTGAACTGAGAAAAAATTAATTAAAATATGTAATTTAAAAAAAAAAACTATGTGACATGAAATAGCTGAAACCAAAAATAATTGTTAAAAAAAAAATAAAAAAGTAGAACACTAGAACTTCTTGAGAGTGGTTATTATCTACATTGCCAAGACTTGCAATTTTCTAGTCAAAATAGTTGACTGCCCCTTCTCTAATGGGATTCATTAATGATAATTACAAGAATCTTGTATATTGATAGCTACTTAATTTTTTTTTTATAAAAAATAGTTTATTACAATTTTGGAGAAATCTATATAATTGCATATGACCTTCTCCAAATCATGATTAGAAAGAATATTCAACAGATTGAATTCATCTTTGACATTTGCTTACATCTAATTAATTAACAATTCATGTAAATAAAAATACCATTATGGGGTTGAATTTTCAAAAAAGGAAAAATGGGTAAACCTTTTTCTTCAATTAATTATATCAAGAAATCATTTGAAATGGTAGTAGATAGGTCTGCCCTACACTTATCAAAATATGTAGAATGCTTTCAACTCTAATTTAAATAGTATATTTTCGCGGGATTATTCATCATGACTTCCATTTTCCATAATGTAAACTCCCTCAAATTAGGTTTTTTGCCTCTGAAATAAACAAAAGATCACCAAGCTACAGCTATGACTCGGCAAAAATCATGAATCAAATCGAATTCATATCTCGATTCAATTCTGATTTTTGTTTAGCACTTAAGGAATTTGGTTTTATATTAGTTAACAGAAAAACAACTTTTTTTCAGTTCAGTTTTTATCGGATAAAGTCGAAAAATTTTAAAATTTAAGTTGATTTAATTTAAAAATTAAATTAAAATTGAAAAATCAAATCTAACTTAAATTTTATAAATTATTTTTTATATGAAAATTTAATTTATTCATTTGATATGAGAACTAATTGAATGTTCAACGTGCATGATCCTCCATTTTTTCCCCTCTATTCTCATTCACAGATTGATTTTTATATATATATAAATAGTTTAATGATTTTCCTCTATTGGATGAATTACTACAAAAAGGTGGTCCATCCCATTCTACTCAGTTTCCATATTTATGATTTTATATGAAAAACCAATGCCAACCAAATAATTATTTTTTTTAATGAAAATCGAATTAAATCGATTCAGTTTGATTATGCTATGGTAACTTTTGATTATTATTCAGACATTTTTTTGAAAACGTCATAAAACCGAAAAAAATTAAAAAGAATTCCGTTTAAAGTAAAATTGAACTGTATGTGTTAATAATAAAAACCAAATCAAACTAAATCATTATTGTAATATTATGATCCTATAGCTATTTAAGAAACAATATATAAATTTCCAGATTTTGGGAATACAAAATCACATTCCAATCTCTAATGACAAATCCAATTTTGTGGCTTTGGGAAGAAAGAAAACAGACTCTTTTACTATTACTCAGTCGTATTATTACAGATTTCCACTCTTGACCAAACCACACGCGCCCCTTTTGGTTCAATTTCTAAATTTTCTTTCCTCTCCTTTTTTATTTCCTTTCAAAATGACTCAGTCCTTGGTCCTCAAATATTGCTCTCTCAAAACCGCGTCTGTCCATTTCTGTTCCTCTTCTAAACCAAAACCCACCTTGAAAATGGCCAAAATTCATCACCTGCTATAATCTCATACTCATCACCAACCAATATGAAATTATCAAATCGCAATACCCATTTCTATGGCTTTTCTTTTTCCCAATAATACTACTCTTTTTTTCCTCTTATTCATTTTCTTTTCTTCTTCTGTTTTTCCTTCCATTTTTTCTCTGTCGACTGTTGCAATATCTCAGACTTCTAATCAGACATTGATATGCGCATTGGACACACGAAGTTTTCTAAATTGTTCAAGTTTCCCGGCCGGAATTCAAACACCGGTCTTTAACTCTAATTTTTCTTATTCCGGGATAGTTGCCGGAAATGGGTTTCTTTGTGGGATACTATCTTTCTCATCCTCACCTAACTCGACTATAGTTTGTTGGAGATTCTCGAGCAATGGTACTGAATATAAAAGAATATATCAAGGCCCAGTCATTAGAGAGCTTAAATCTAGTTATTCTCATATATGTGGCTTAGTTGATGCCACTGGTAGCCTCCGATGCTGGCAATGGAGGAATTTTGACGCTAGCTTTTATCAAGCCTGGAATTTTTCGAAAATTGCAGTTGGGGAAGATTTAATTTGTGGGTTATCATCTGGGAGAATTTATTGCCCGGAAATTGGTAGTTCTACTCTTCTTGGCCAAGTACCTAATAATGGGAATTATATTATGATAGCTGCTGGGTTTAGGCATGCCTGTGCTATAACTGATGGCAATGATTTGCATTGTTGGGGAGCTACAACAGTTGTTAGTCAACCGGGTAAGTTCATTTCAGTCGCATTAGGAGAAAACCGTAGTTGTGGTTTGAGGATTAATGAAACAGTAGTTTGTTGGGGGCAGGATAGTTTCAGCTTGCAAGAAAGCTTGAGAGAGAGTCTTTTTCTTAGTATTGAAGCGAAAAGGGATGTTTTTTGCGGAGTTCTGAAAACGAATTTTTCTTTGGTTTGCTGGAGAAATGAGATTTTGAACACCAATTTAATAGTGTTTGATGAAGTAATGCCTGGACCTTGTAGAAATGACTGTCCTTGTGGCATATTAGCAGGAGCTGGAAACTTTTGCTCTCAAGGATCTATTTGCGAGTATTGTTATGCTAATCCTAATAGTCCACCTGTAGTTTCACCATCATTTCCACCATCTTCGCCCCTACCTCCACCTTCACCTCCACCTGGAGGATCATCGTCAGGAAGCAGTAAATGGAGTAACAAGATGATCGCTTTTCTTGTAGTGGGTTGTGTGGGATCTTCAGCATTGTTACTAGCAATTGCTTTCTTTCTTTTTAGATACAGCAAGTCTAGAGGCTCTCGAGTCCATGATTCAGGCCGGTTGGATGAGACTGGAGCACCCCTCGAAGAAGGTATAAGACAACAGCAGCAGCAACCGCAACAGCAGCAGCAACAAGTAGTACTTGAAAAGCGTCTTAGCCAATTAGCTAGCATGGGAAATGCTGGTCATTTAGAAGAGTTCTCTTTGCAAACACTACTTGAAGCAACGAACAACTTCTCTGAAGATAATAAAGTTGGAACAGGCAGTTTCGGTTCAGTTTATCGTGGAATATTAGAAGATGGACGAGAAATAGCTATCAAAAGAGCAGAAACATCAACCACATGTAATTCCTATGCAGTGGGACTAGGAACTAAGCGGCAAGAAGACAAAGACGATGCATTCATTAATGAACTCGAATCTTTATCTCGTCTCCACCACAAAAACCTCGTACGACTACTGGGTTTCTGCGAGGAGAGTAACGAACGAGTGCTAGTCTACGAGTACATGAGCAATGGCACACTTCATGACCATTTACACAAACTACAAAATTCACCACAAATCACTTGGCCTGCACGTATCAAAGTAGCTCTAGACGCAGCTCGAGGAATCGAATACCTCCATGAGTATGCAGTGCCATCGATAATCCATCGAGATATAAAGTCTTCAAACATTCTCTTAGACTCCTCATGGACAGCTAAAGTTTCAGACTTTGGACTCTCATTAATGGGTCCTGACGATGAAAAATCCCATCTATCCCTGCGCGCGGCAGGAACAGTAGGTTATATGGATCCAGAGTACTACAGACTTCAACAACTTACAACAAAGAGCGATGTGTACAGCTTTGGGGTAGTGTTACTGGAGCTATTATCAGGGTACAAAGCAATTCACAAGAATGAAAATGGAGTTCCAAGAAATGTGGTTGACTTCGTAGTACCATACATTGTACAAGATGAGATACATAGAATTTTGGACAAGAGAGCACCGCCTCCAACACCGTTTGAAATAGAGGCGGTGGCGTACGTAGGATATTTGGCGGCGGATTGTGTGACGTTAGAAGGCCGAGATCGGCCGTCGATGACGGAGATTGTAAATAGCTTAGAAAGAGCATTGGCTGCGTGTTTGGTGAACCCCACTTCGCTTTCGCGTTCGACGACCGGGTCTTCCACATGACAAAGCCAATTGAGCTTAAGTGGATGCTTAGCCTACAGACACGTTTCATGCACAATTTTTTTAGAGTAGACTAATTTTTTTTTTTTCTCTTATTTATTGATTTGAACTGGGACGAAAGGTGAATGATGTTGTACCTACCACGCAAAAGATGTCGATTCTGCCTCACAGCTCATAACCTGTACATTTAATTTGGTTTTGAATTTTTCATTAATATAAATATTTTCATACACAAAAGTCATCATAAGACAAAAATAGAAAACACCTACTTTTTTTTTCCTAAAAAGTTAATTTTTTTTATTCGGGATTATTTTTGGAACGTAAAGTATTAATATAAAATAAATTAATTCCTTGTACAACTAATAATAATATATAGAATTAGGGTTTGATTTTATTTGGAGCATTACAAAAATGATATTAATTTATTATAAATTAATTCAAAAATTCTCTCAAATAATGCAGCATATAATTTCTTTTTTTTTAAATATATAGTTTCTTTGATAATATTGTATTTACGTTCTTAATAATAAAAATTAAAATGTACATATGTTACAGAAAATTGCAACAGCAAATATATAATTGGGTTTTGAATATTTAGTTGTTGAATTGAGAGGTCAAATGGAAACTAAAAGGTAGGAGGATGTCAACCTTTCCAAAGATGGACTACGCCCTCCCTCCCTCTAATTTTTTTCTCTTACTTTCCTTTTCCACGCTCTACTTTTTTTAAATTAATAATATTTTAAATTTTTAAATTGATGTCCTTAAATATAAATTAAATAATTATTTTCACTTAAAATTAAGATTAAAAGAAAAAAAGACAATTTTATCCGATCATATCCATGTTAATTTTTAAATTCAAGAGCCGATTCACAAATTTATAAGAATTGATACTTTTGTACAATTTATTTATTTTTCTTAATCCTTTTCTAAAATTTTAAACTCTATATTAACAAAGCTTTATAACTCTTTATATTGTTAACATTTCTATATTAACATATATTTATACTATTATTAACATTTAACATATTAGTACTCGTTATAATTACTCGTTCTTTATTTTTTATTTTCAAATATGATTAATCGATTTTTTTAATTTTAGTATAATAAATGTGATAATAAGTTATTAAGAAAAACAATAAATACATTATATATTGTTTATTTAATATTTTACTATAAATATTTAATATATATATATATAAATGAATAAATATTGTAAAGAAATTATTAAAATGAAAAAAATAAAATTTTATGATTGAATGAAATAATAAAAATAGTAAAAACTCAAGCAAAATAATACTTCTAAAATTAAAAACTAAATCCATAAGGAGAAAAATCTTTAGGGTAAAGTAATAATAATCAATGTTTAGTGAATCGGATCGGTCAATGAACCGGTGAAGATAGGGGTTCACCGAACTGAAGGATTTGACCGGATTCAATACAGTTGAACCGAATTTTTATATATAATATTTTTAAATATATTTATTAAATAAAATTAAAAATATAGGTTAAAAAAAAGATTTAAACTCAAATAAAAAAATTTTTCAAATTTGAATTTTATAAAAAAAAGTAAAATATGAATAAATTTAAAATAAAAAAATTAATTACCATAAAACATATTGTTATTTTTTATTTAATTAATACATTAGGATTTGGGTTTATAAATAAAAAGGTCCAAAAATTAAAAAGTTAGTGGGCCTAATTTTTTGGAGACCCAAATTTAAAATAAAAAACCCATTATTTTTGAAAATTACTCAAAATTGAATCAAATTGGTTTTTTATCGGTCCGATTTTTAGCCGGTTTTTGATCAATTTTGATCGGTTCCTTTCGGTTTTTTCACTGTCCGATTTTTCAACGCAACCTAGACCAAACCATAGCTCGGTCGAACCTGCTGGTCTGGTCCGTTTTTCAGAACTATAATAATAATAATAATAATAACAAACCCTAAAGCCAAAGAAAAATAAAATTTTTGTAGTGATTTTTTATCTAAGAATTATATATATTGGCAATTACATACTTTTGTTGTTTGACAAGTTCTAAATTCTCTCGTCATTTGACAAGCGCTGCTATGTTTGTTTTGTGTTGTTCTTTGCTCTAGCTTCTATGGCTTGTACTGGTATGGAGAGAGATTCCTTGGCAGAATTGCATGAAGGGTTAAGAGTAAAGGAGGCATAAGGGAGGCTTGAGTTGGAGGAGTCTGATGTTAGGGATAAAAAACTTACCCAATCCCAGTTGTGTGTTGTAGGTAGACTATTACAAAACAAACCTTTTAATTTCATTGCGTAATAAAATACCATGGCTGCTGTATGGAGACCTGTTAAAGGGATGCTTGTCAAAGATCTGAGAAACAATGCTTTTGTATTGCAGTTAACAAGTTGAGCTAACAAAAATCAAGTTTTGTAATGCCGTGACTCCAACCATTAGAGAAATTGTCCGCTTTGGATCAAGTCGGTTCCATCTATTTGTCCCGGTGAAATGGAAACTTTCCAACAGGTCACCCAAGATTTCTTGTCAAGTGAGCACGCTTAATCATGGAGTTATCCAACTCTTTAGCCATCTAAAGGCACATCTGATGATTAGTTACCCCTTTTCGATATATGATCTAATCCATTCATGTTTTTCGCATTCCACTTTCTTAGCTAGCCTGCCATCCTAGAAGCTACCCTCTCTACCCGCCCTCTTAGGATCACTTTGTTGCGCCGGGATGTCACAAGTTTTGGGTGTAGATTCATAACTTGTCTATCGAATTTATGTCGAAAAAACTTGGATGCATTATGGGGAATTATATTGGAAGCTATCTTGAGGTTGACAAAAGGAACTTTTCGGGGATATGAAAAGAGTATATGAGGATTAGAGTTGCCTTTGATATCCATAAGCTGTTAAAACATCGAATGCAAATCAAGAAGTCGGGTGGTGAGTGGGTATGGATAGCCTTTAAGTATGAAAGGTTGTCTACATTTTGTTTTTTCTGTAGTTTCCTCGGGTACGCAGATCGTTATTGCTCTAAACTTTTTGCATATCCAAATGTTAGCAAAGGACAATTTGCATATGGCCCATAGATACGGGCGAATAGTAGGAAGGTGACCAATGTTGGTGAAAAATGGTTGCTATCGGAAGCGGCATTCACCAATGGCCGGAGTGGTGGGGATGAAGTGGTCCTAATGGAAGCACACCAAGCAATTTTTTGGGACTGGATTATGCCATTAAAAGTCCCATTCCAGAAAATCAGACTATATTTTCTTTAGATAAGGATGCTCCAAGTTCCATGCATGGTAAGGAAAGTGGACTGAGTGTATCGTTGGATGAAGACATGGTTGGAGATGCCCTAGTTATCTTAAATCCACAGCATCGTCGTATGGCAACAGAAAATCAAGGTGAGCAAGTTATTGTTGCAGACGGGTTAAAAAACTTATTAGAGGCGGGTTCTAATTCCCAGACCCGCCTATCCCAATGAATACACTATGCTGGAACTGTCATGCGTTTGGGAACCCACGTACAATTAGAGAATTGAAGGACCTTATGTCCGCTAAGCAGCCCAAAGTTGTGTTTTTAATAGAATCTTTAATTGGCTTTTATAAGGTAGGTAGGGTGCGGCATTTATGATGCTTTGAAAGTATTTATGTTATGCCTCATATGGCTCATAGTGGTGGTTTGGCATTATTGTGGAAGGATAGAGAGTGGCCTTCTCTTATTAGTTCTAGCATCCATCATATCAACGCTAAGCTTTTGTGATGGGGGTTATTCCGTTTCATTGGTTTTTACGGCCATCTAAGTAGAAGTTAGAGATAGGACTCATGACGGCTTCTTGAGGATTTATAAAGTCTAGTTTGCCTCTAATGGTTGCTGGGGATTTTAATGAACTTTTGTCCATATCGGAAAAACATGGGGCACATGATCTTCCTCTGTTGCTCATTCGTAATTTTCTTGAGGCTATTGAAAGATATGAGTTGGTGGATATTGGCTTTGTAGGTAATTGCTCCACAAGGGAATGAGCGAGAAACACTTCGAATTGGGTATGTGGATAGGCTATCGGTTTCGCAGGAGTGAAATATAGCCTTTCCGGATGCTAGATTATTTCATCTTGAAGCTACCTCAAGTGATCACGTTCCTATTTTTCTTAATCTAGGGGTTAACGTGATTCAGTATGCTAGGCACTCTTTCCATTTTGAAAACTCGCTGTTAAGGGAGCTGGATATAGCATATGCAGTTAAAGAAGCATTGGTTCAAGGTGTGGTTTCCACTCTTGAGTATCAAATCACTCAGTGTGGAATTTATCTAGGTAAGTGGAGGGAGAAGCGTCAGATTCTTTTCAAACAAAAACTGCGAGACGCTAGAGTTTAGATGGCAAGATTTCGTTACAAGACAGATCCGATTTCAGTCCAATTATTTTGAACTGCTTCAGATGCTTACTTGACTTTGCTAAAACAACAAGAATGTTATTAGCGGCAATGTGCAAAGCAACATTGGCTTCAAGACGAGACTGAAATACTAAATTATTTCATTCGTATGCTTCAATTAGGCAGAAGAAGAATATGATAGTATAATTGAAGGGGTCGGATAACAAGTGGCTGATTTGGAACACAGGACTGGACCAAAATATTATTTCTTATTTTTCTACACTTTTTCGTTCCGAGCAAGATGTAACAACAGTTTTAGATTGTGTTGATTGAGATGCATAATATGGAGCTCTTGAAACCTTTTACTATGATTGATATTAAGGCAGTAGAGAAGGAAATGCATTCGGATAAAGCGGCTGGCCCCGATGGCCTGAACCTAGCTTTTACCAAGCATTTTGGCATATTGTCGGTGAGGATATTAGCGGGTGTGTCTTACTTTTTTGAATGATAATGGTTCTTTGCCTGGTAAAAATGAGACCCACATTATTTTAATTCCTAAAAAAGGTAATCCTCAGACTGTTTCAGATTTGAGATCGATTTCGCTTTGTATTGTGGTTGATAAAATTGTGAGTAAGGCCCTAGCTAATAGTATGAAGTTTTGCTTATTTGATTTTTTTTTATGACTGTTAGAGTGCATTTGTGCCCGATCGAGCTATCACAGATATTGTAATGATAGGCTATGAAATTATGCACTACTTGAAGCGAAAAACCCAAGGAAAAAACATGTGAAGTGGCGTTGAAGTCGGACATGTCCAAGGCCGATGATCGGGTTGAATGGAGTTTTTTTACAAAAACTCATGCTGAAAAGCTTTGATGAGGTTTGGGTATCGAAGGTCATGAGATTGGTTACTACGGTTAGCTATCATATTGTTCATAATGGAGGAAGGTATGGCTCGATTGTTCCATCTAGAGGATTAAGGCAAGACGATCCTGTCTCACCGTATCTATTTATAATCTGTGTTGAAGCATTGTCGGCTCTTTTGAGCAAGTTCGAGGTTGCAGGACAGTTCCATGGGTGTAAAGTGTCCTGAGGGGCTTCAACGGTATCACATCTGTTCCTTGCTGATGACGCTTTTTATTTTTTTCGGGCAGCTTTTCCAAAGGCGTTCATCATTAAACATTGCTTGAATATTTATTAGCAGACATCTGGCCAATTGGTGAATTTTAAAAAATCAAAAGTAATTTTTAGCGCTAATACGTCGATGCAAGCTAGATCGGATATCTGTGGGCTACTGGGAGTTTCTCCATCAATTGGAAACTCAAAGTATCTCAATCTACCATCTATAGTAGGGAGAAATAAGTCTGAAATTTTCTCCTATGCGGTTGACAAGGTGGAGCGTTGGCTTGGGGGGTGGAAGCGTCAAATATTATCTCAAGCCAGTAAAGAGATATTGTTGAAATCGGTAGTGCAGGTTGTCCCTAATTACTTGATGAACATCTTCATATTCCATATGTGAAAAGGGGAGGGGGGGGGGAGGGGTATTGGTTTCAAGTCTTTATGGGATTTCAACGTTGCTCTTTTAGCAAAACAAGCTTGGCGTTTCTTAGTCAATCCAAACTAAATGCTCAACGCTATTGCGAGCAAGGCTTGGGAGAAATCCTAATTTCATCTGGCGAAGTATTCATGAGAGTTTATCTTTGTGGCGTATTGGTTGTGTGCATAGAATTGGTAATGGAAGAACAGCAGTGTATGCTACCCCTTGGTTGCCGGATATGGATTCTCCCTATATTGTATCAGCCAATAATACAAGTATGGAAGACCTGCTTGTTTCGGACTTAATGCTTTCAAATCGTAGGGCATGGGATAATGAGGTTCTTAGAATGCTATTTTCACCGGCTGAGATGGCTTTGATTAAACAGTTTCCTCTTGGCGTGGTGGACAGAGAGGACTCATGGACTTGGTTAGGAGATCAAAAGTGTGTACACAGTCCGTAGTTGGTATAGGCTTCGATGTAGTAGTAATATTCATGTATCTCAGGTGAGCAGTGAGGTTTGGAGTCGAATATGGAAAGCTGAGATCCTGGCTAAGGTTAAAAATTTCCTCTGGCGATTACTTTCAGGTTGTATCCCTATTCTTGTTAATTTGCGTAAGAGACGAGTTCCACTAACTGCGATCTGTTCTTTATGTGGACATCAAGAGGAGACAAGCTGCATGTTATTTGGAACTGTCTAGTGGCTGTTGCTATTTAGAAAGGTTCTGATTGGGGTGGGTGGAGTGGGCCATCGACATTGCAAGAGCGGATGGTGGACGTGTTGGCTGAATGCTAAGGATTATTTGAGCTCTTATTTCTTTATTGTTTGGGAATTATGGTATAACAGAAATCAACACTGTGGGACTAATAAAGGTGTTGAAGCTCTTATTATTCTTAGACGGGCCAGTTTTGCGAAACAAGAATGGTCGGTTGTAGAGGTAGGGACGAGACAACCAGTCAGGACTGATTTTGTGACTAAGTGGAGGTTACCCGCTGTTGGGAATATTAAGCTAAATGTAGACGGTGCATGGGACGCACACTCGAGGAAGGCTGGCATTGGGTGGATCTTAAGGGATGATGCATGTCATTATATAGGTGGAAAGTGTTATCCAATCTCTGATGTGGCAGGTCCTACAATGGTAGAACTGATTGGGGTAAGGGAGGCTTTAAGTTGGCTCAAGGATAAAGGATTACTAGTGGGAATTGAAGTTGAATGTGACTGTTTGACAGTGACGCAAGCTATCCAACAATCTGTGTTGGATAATTCTTATTTAGGTACTTTATTGTTAGATTGTAGAACTTTTGTGAATGAGTTCTATTCTTTAGTTGTTAACTTTGTAAAAAAATTAGCAAACTCGTATCATACACTAGCACGAGTTGCAATTTCTATGATTAATTTTTTGGAATTAGCGAACCAGTGTAGTCGTGTCATACTCTAGCACGAGCTGCAATTTCTGAGATTGATTTTTTGGAGTGAGGTCATTTGTGATGTCTTGAGTTTTGATTTTGCTAATACATGAACATTTGTATGGGTAATTTACAATAAAGTAGCAAGTTAATAAGATATCTAATTGAATTATAATTATAATTTTTAAATAATTCATAGATATCCTTGTAAATTTTATGTTCGTCTATTGGAAATACAACAATAAATTTAAAAAATAAGTACCAGTTTTTTAATTCTCTTAATTGAATTGTTTTTATCATTGTTTTATAATTGTCTGCCATAAATAAGAGTTACCTAATCATACTCGGCGTTGAATTTATCAAACTGAACTAGTTCAATTCGATTTGAAGTTGTTCACATATGAAGTTTGATTTTCAATTTAAATTGAGAAACTAAAATTCTTTTTAGGTTCAATCTCAGTTGCATGAAGCTAAAAGAAAACTTCAGAACTGAGCTGATCCGAAAAATACCTTCAAAAGCCAACCAATTCAAACTAGTTTGGTTCGAGTCAGCTAGATTCTGAACACTAATTCAATTCAAGCATGTCTTTATTTTAAAAGCTCAGTTTGACAGATTTAGTTTGCACATCCCTAGCAGTGATGCACTCATGCGTAACACATGGACAAGCTCCGAAGGTTTTGTTCACGAAAATAAAAATGTAATCATGAAATTAAGCCCAACCACCAAATGTAGCAGCTAACCAGAACTATTTTACCAAACAAGCCCTAGATATAAAATCTCATCGTCTCAATTCCAACACTGAACAAAAAGGACAATATGCAGGTTGGTAGAAATGGTTGCATAGTTAGTATTGCTAGTCTTTGGTTAGGGGCTACCTAGGGGTTTGGGGTGGAATTCAGACTGGGTTTTTGAAGTGTCTTGGTTGTTCAAAAAGCAATTGGCTAAATTTCACTTACTATCCTACAGGTATAATTAAATTATACGAACATCTACTTCAGAAAAATAGAGAAACCATAATTTTCATCAATAAAACCTTGCCTGTAACATGATAGATCATCAATGGACTGCTTGTCTACTTGTCTTTGCTGCCATGACCACTGCTACCACCATTGCCATCGCAATTATCGATATGTTTTTGCCGATAGCACAAGCAAAAGCAACATACTAAATTATGATTTTTGTTTGATAGTAAAATTTCACAAATATGAAATATATCACTCCTGCATGTGCTTAGAGTGAAATAGAGGACTCATCAAAATCACACATCAGAATGTATTATTGCTGACAACAAAGTGTGCATTGCTTGCATAACAGAAATTGCAGCTCTAGAACAGATTTGCATCTATGCAGAGTGATAAGATGATAAAAAATGCCATGCCACTAAGACTAGATTTTTGTCCCTAGAAGGCTAGAACTAAATTGCATGACCATAAGCATGCAGACTAAGAATTTTGCTTTGTTTTATTTGTATTTTATTAGAATGAAATTTAATATTCCACAAATTACACTTCAAAGAATAATAATAATGACTGACAAAAATTTTGCATAATAAACTGGTAATTTCCAAGCAAGTGATAATTAAATCGGTAACTTTTATGTAAAGTGATTATACAAGTCTAGAACACACCTCCATACAGGGAAATGACAACCATGCAATTTCTCCTATCTTCCTACTATTCCATCTCCATGACTATGCAGCCAGAGATCCTGAAGTTGCCTTCTTATCCTCAAGTAACTTTGTGAGAGCACTGTCGATTTGGGCAAATACTTCCTCTTTCGAAGCACTTCCATCAACCTGAAATCAACAAAGTAGCTCTTTGAGATAGATCTCATAACAATACAACAGAAATTGCAAGATATGCCCTTGCTTGCATTGTTACAGATACTATGTCATATCGGTACCGAGATTTTCCCATTACAAAAGAATTTGAATGACAAATGCCCTCATATATTGCTCATATTAGTAAAAAGCAACATTTAATATTCATTTTCCTATATTTTTTGTTATAAACAAAATCACCAGATAGTACAAGCATGTAGCATTAAACATGAGAACAAGTACTAGCGAAATCATACAGCTGCAACATGACACATGATCAAAAAATGCTGCTTAAAAGTTGATGTTGTATCTGTACGAATTAATCCCCACCTGATCTATTGCTCGTATGGATGGGGATACTCTTTTAATGATCTTACTAGTATCTCGTATATTCCAATCGCAAGGGTTACAAACATTTTATATTACCTAAAAAAGTGCTACATTCTCAGCTTAGCATTAGTCCCGGCAATTACTGTGACAAGAATTTCAATTGCCTTTAAGGAAGCCCTAGGGTAAAAAATTATATATACAACAGAAATTGGATAACCTAAAAATATAAAGCCAAGTAATTGATTATGTCACCTCTCTAACATCCCAACCATTCAAAAATTCATTCATCAATTTCCCATGCTTAAGGTCATATAAGTTCATTCGGAGTGTCCCCCTGCAGCTTCAATAACAACTGCTTTTACTTTATTTTTAACATATTTATTTAGCATCAATAGCAACTTAAGAATAAGCTCTGCCACATATTTTCAAATGATTTCACAATTAGCAAGGACCTCATGGCAGTAGTTACTAGACATTTGCTATTCTTTCACGACAGTACATGTGACTCATAACATGGCCTAGTCAGTTAGAAAGAGACTATAAAGAGATAATATACCTTTAATGTAACATCTTCATACATTGAAAGTACCGCCTCAACATTCTGATTATGTGTGCGCAATCGCAACTTCACCTAAATATAGCCATACAAGATAAGAAAAAAGATGATCACTAAATGGTATCAATAAAACGCTATGATTAAAGTGACAAAAAAGACACAGTCCTCTGAAGTAAATCTTTTCAAACCATAGTCTGATTTAAGACATACCTTCTCTTCAGTATCGTCAAAGCGTTGGGTAAGCCTCACAGCAATTTCTTCAGTCTCAGGAGGAGAATACTTCAAGTGGTATATCCTCCCAGTAACAGGGTCTAATCTACGTCCAACCACCCTCTCAACAAGAATCTCTTCAGGGACCTACAGACAAAAGTTCACAGATTCAAACAAGATTACTACACCTCTTTTTTGTTTTCTTTTTCTGCAGTTAAAATTGTTGTTTACTATGAACATGCAGATACACATTAAAAAAAATTAGCCACAGAGATGCCTGCCAGCATTTAGTTTGTATCATGCTGATGTAGAACCAGAAAGAAAAGCATCACATGCTGTTCTCAAAAGATGACAGAACTTACTTCTAGGACAATGAAAAGATCAGGCTTGAATTCCACTTCCCCAAAAGCAATTGCTTGTGACGCGCTCCTAGGGTATCCATCCAAAAGCCAACCCTTTTCTTGAGCATCTGGCTTCAACAGACGCTCCTTCACCATCTTTAGGATTATAAAACAACAAAATAACAATGTTACAACAATCAAGGCTAATATTCTTTTAAAGAGAAGAGGAAGATGAGAAGGTAGCCTCACGCTTACCATGACAACTACTTCATTTGGAACCAGCTGACCTTTCTCCATATATTCCTTTGCTTGCTTTCCATTTTCAGTCCCTGAAGCAATTTCAGCTCTCAACAGATCTCCAGCAGCAACATGCACCAAACCATACTGCATTCATCAGGATGACTTGATTCAATCTGTTTCTTCACTGGCAATTTCAAAATGAGAAATCATGCAGTAAATAATGTAATTGATATTAGCAATCACACAATCTCATTGGGAGAGGAAAGAACAGCTACAATCCACGATTTCAAACTAACATTCTTATTTGACTAATAACCACTATAGTTCACACTAAAGAATTTAGCTCAGGTTGTGATATGGCCCTCTCAAGACTTGACCAAGCCCAATAGGTCACACTAAATGAGCCAAGCTTGAGCAGAATTTCAGGCTCTTTTAGCTTCTCAGCTTGAGAACCAGTATCTAAACATCAGGCCTTGGAAGGAATGATAGAATCCTTCATTTCATTGACTGCGGGCTGCAAATAGCCAATTTAGAATTTTGAGATGTAATAATGTTAGCAAGTGCATCGTCAAACAGATTTTCAATTCTCCCAAGAGGCCATAGTTCAAGCAAAACAACATATCAATTTGAACAGCTCACTCTTACTATGCGACTAATACTTGCAAACCCTGCCCAAGCCTTAACATGTAAAACCAGCCAGTTGATGGACTCCAAGTTTAACCAACATATATAAAACTTGGTTTGACTGTTAATAATATTTCACTATTTCTTGAAGCAAATTTTTTTTCTCAAAAAAAAATCCCAATCTTTAGGATCTTCCTTTCAAGGTAAAAAATTCTGTTTGACAAATCACACTTCAACCTTAAAACAAGTGAAACAACGACATGAAGCAGGGGAACAGGGGAAAAAATTAGGCAATTAGTTTCGACAATTAGATTAGAACAGGGTGATTGTGGTTGGAACAAAAGCACATAATTGGTTTCAAAGAAACCCTTTAGAATAAAATTTGTAAATTCATAGAGAAAAAGTACAATCCATAAAACTATCACTGCTGTCCTATTTATATTAGTTAGAACAAATCTTAATTCTATACCGAAAAATATAGTTAATAGCCTATTAAATAGGAATGAAACTAACATTCCTAATTAATTAATATCCAATATAGTAATCTTAAATAAAAAATGAAAACTAAAGAACTTCTAATTTAACTTGGATGCTCTGGCATCAGAAGTTGAGTTTTCAAATGTCAAAGTAGGAAACAAGATTGATTTTGATCTTGAGTGATATTAAGTCATAGGATTTAAGATGATAAAATCTCAAATACTTGGTCTGTTCAGTAAAATTAGTTATTTTGGCAGTTGTTAGCTGTTTTAGCAGCATTTAACTATAAACTGTTTTAGTAACTTTTCATGAAAAGCTAAAAGCTAAACATGGCTAAAAGCTATTTAAAAAGTTGTTGCCGAACACAGCCTTGATGGAAAGACCACTTAACTGAACCACATGCTTTCCAAGCTTGACTAAAGAAACTAAGAAACTATATCAGTCTGGTAAAAGGAGCTGCTAAGCCAACTCAGTTAATTTAAAACCCCATATCTCAATGTAGGAATTCTCACAGTTTCTTCCCTCTCTTTAACACGCAGATAAATATAAATAGACAAGACAAATATAAGGACAAAATGATCTTAAGAAAAAAGAAACTAGGCAATTCTCATTGTGAAATAAAGCAGATCAATCTTTGAATAAACACATCCTTAAAAGTAAATTCTAAAAAAGGATCGCCTGCTGCCCTTAGCACTATCAAAAAAGCTGACACAGAAAAAAACAACTCTTACTAAAAAGGAGAACAGAAGGGATTAAAGAAAGGCATAAAAAGGAAAAAGCTTACTTTCTTCGTGATGATCTCACATTGAGTACCTTTACCCGAGGCAGGAGCTCCTGATATCATTATCTTCAGTGGTTCTGGCTTAGCTGATGCTGCAACCTGCTCATTGCCATAAACGGAAGCTCAATCACCACAATTTCACGCAATAACAAAACAAGCAATTTCCCGGTGCTTACCAGAGCTGGATTTGGGATTTTCGCGAGACGAGGAGAGACTGGGGTTTGATTGGAACGAAAAGAAATAGAAGAATTACTAGAAGCAAATGACAATTGAGAGGAGAAGGAGAAGAGCTTATTTGGCTTGGATGAGGAAGAAGCAGATGGCGGACACGCGGAAGCATAAGGAGGCGGCTCTTGTTGCGACTTCCCTCCGATTCTCACATTAACACCACAAAGGGAAATAGCTGCCATTTCCTTTGTCTCCTCCCTCTCTTTCTCTCCTTCTGTCCACTATCTAGTTAGTGGTCAAAGAAGTACACAGATCGAGATCTTCGGATATAAATAGTTGGTTTGCCATAGCATCATCTTTCAGCGAGGATGGTAGGTTGGCTAAACGACAAATACTGCGGTGGCGGCTTTCGGTTATTGAACTGGGGCCGTTTTGGTGTTGTCGTTTGAATGCATTTATGCGCGCAAAAACAATTTCGATCGCGTTTAAATAAAATATCATTTTTTTATTTAATAAATTGAATTAAAATATTCAATCTGGCCTGCCAATTAAATATTTTGTTTTATTAAATCGTGTGTTTCCTTTTCCAGATGACAAATGATTTGTTTATTATGCCACATTGACATTATGAGAATTTTTTTTAATCTTTTTGAACTTTTATATTTTATTTTTTTATTATAAAAATTTTTGAATAAATACACTTTTTGATAAGCTAAATTTATAATTATCCCAATATCAATAATATTAATTAAGCTACAATTTACTTTTAAAAATTTTAATAAAAAATTAACCAATTTTTTAAAAATAAAATTGATTATCTAGAAGAAATTTCAAAAATAAGATTATGTTGAACTTGATTACTGAGTAATCTAAGTTATGGAGAATGTACAGGAAAACAAAAGAAATAAATTAATTTGGATAGCAAATTTCATTATTCCACGAAAATTGCTAAATTATTATATATATATAATTTAATAATCATATAAATAAATTAAAAAAAAAGGGAAAAATTGCAGTCAACAAAGACAGGCCAATAATCATTGGTGCCGGTAAACAATGGTTGGCGGATTGGTGTAATTAATATAATTATATTATATATATTGATTTGATTCCATTCCATTCAATGAGGTTTTGTTGGTTCGAAATGTAAATCACGTTCATTTTTTAAAGATTAAAAATATAGTTTTATTGAAAAAAAATTAGGATCTCTTGAATTAGAAAAATAGTTATTATTAGGTAATTAATTTTCTTAAACTGATAGAGAATCTTGAAAGCAAAGTTCAAACCAACTGAACCAATTAACTGAATATCTCTTGAGCATCTAATTAAACCGAATCAAAATGGATTGATTCGATTTTGAATCCAGTTGGTTCGGTATTAAATTAACATCCTTTTCTTCCAATTGTGAAGCAATAAAATTCATATTCCACTGCTTGTCATTTACCAACAAGAGATTGCTGACATATAAATTTGCCTGATTAGAATCTTACAATCTGTTTGAAAGAGAGTTTTTTTTTTTAGGAAAAGAAAATAAGAAAATAAAATTTGTTTCTTTACAAAATAGGGGTAGTCATTTCAACTTCCCAAATATATAAAGAAAATCACTAAATTTTACCAAAATTACGAGAACATCATCCATTTTTCATTATCAAATTCAAAGTCTTGTCAATTTAGGTGAGTAAATAGACATATAATTCTAATTATTTAATTTAAAATTAATAAATTATAGAACAAAAATTTGAATCGTTGTGTTGTTTTGTTTCATAATCAGAATTAATAAATTATAGAACAATTGAAAATAATTTGTGGGGTAAAAATGTAAATTTTACAATAATACTATTAGTTTTATTAAAATAATATTTATATTACGTAATCAGAATTAATAAATTATAAACTCATTAGTTTTATTAAAATAATATTTATATTACAATTATGTGGGGGTAAAAATGTAAATTTTACAATAATACTATTTTCTTTCCTTTATAATTTGTTCCTTCCTGAGCAAGTGAAAATAATTTTTATTTTTCTTAAGAAAAATCTTAAGAAACAAAGAAAAAAAAGAGGAATTAGGATAATATTTTGCTCTAAATATCTGGGCAACAAGTTCGATATCCTAACGCGACATTAAACTCATGTATCTTATAAAAATCGAAACTTCCTCTTTAGGCCTACATAATTTCTCCTTTCAGATCCATTTGACGTCGTTTTGTCCCTCTCCATTGCTTTTCCATCAAAATAAATTAATTGGCTTTTCAACGATCTCATAAATGTCTAATGGGAGAAGAAAGACACTCGTGATATGATTCAAGATAGTTTGAGCAACAATTTTATAAGAGTATTTCCTTACCAGTGCGAGATAGAGTTTTTCTTTTCATCTTGGAAGTCGTTTTCATAATCATCTTCAAGAAAATCATAAGATGGCTTTTTTTTTTCTCTTTCTCTCAAAGATTGAAGGTAATCCGAAATAGGCACCATCGTCCTAAACTAAGACTCGAGACACCAAAGTACAAAAAAATACTAATTGATTCAAACCGTTTCGAAATGAAATTAAGCCGAGGCAAACCACAATTTTTTGTTCGGCCCAGTTCATTTAACCAAATATCGGATATTCAATTTAGTGCAGTACAAAGTTAATGTAAATTTACAAATGCAACACGGTAAAAGAGTTTAACAAGCTTGGATTAATGCGACACATAACTGCCACCTACAATTTGATCGTCAAATCATACTAATAACATTCCATAAATTCAAAGTAAATTTACAAGAACAACACTAAATTGATTTGTTCTATGAAACCCTTGATCTGATAAAATAGAATCAAAGGTAGTCATTGAAAGTAGCTCAAACCTTTCTCATCTTAAGACTTAGCCTAACAAGCTCATGATACTTTTGCAACACAACAAATCCAAGCTGAGCTCTGGATAGAACTGAAACGAGATTTGATTGAGGAAAGATGGAAAACTTGTATTTATTAATCTGAGTTTCTGATTATATACAAGAATAAGAAGATGGCGAGAAAAGAAAATAACAAAATGAGGAAGTTGTAACTTCCTGTATAGCTGTGCTAACAAACTAAAAATAAGTTACAGCTAATCTATTGCCAGTCTCTTCCTTTTGCTTTTTTTTTTATTTTTTTATTTACTATGTATTTTCACTGTCATTCATCGTTAATTCCCGCCGGCAAGCAGGAGAATGGATATTCACCATTCTCCAGCTTGAGCACAAAAGAGTGAAAGGATGGGGAAGGAAGGGGTTTGGTGAAAATGTCAGCTAGTTGGGCTGAGGAGGCGATGGGAAGGAGGTGAATGAGACCTGAATTGACTTTTTCCCTAACAATATGGCAATCAAACTCAATATGTTTGGTTCTCTCATGGAATGTAGGGTTGGCAGCAATGTGTAGAGCTGATTGGTTATCACAGTAAATGCTAACGTGCTGAGGGTGTGGGATAGAAAGCTCAGTCAACATGTATTTTAACCATTGGACTTCATAAGTTACTGCTGCAAGGGCTCTGTACTCAGCCTCAAAGGATGATCTAGAGACAGTTTATTGTTTCTTAGACTTCCAACTGATTAAGGAGTCTCCAAGATAAACACTAAAGCCAGAGATGGATATTCTAGTATCAACACAACCTGCCCAATCTGAATCACTAAATGCTTTGAGAGTGCAGGAAGAAGAAGCAGGGAAGAAAAGGCCTTTTCCTGGGGCTGATTTGATGTACCTCAGGATTCTATGGAGTGCTTGTAAATGAACTGTGGTAGGCTTGGACAAAAATTGACTTAATTGGTTGACTGAGAAGGTGATATCGGACCTTGTGGTGGTGAGGTATAGCAGTTTCCCTACCAATCTTCGATAAATAGCTAAATCTGGTAAAGGGGATCTAAAAGTAGAGCTAAACTTCTGGTGGGAATCCATGGGAGTGGAAGCAGGCTTAGCTGCAAGATAGCCCGTGTCTGAGAGAAGTTCTAAAGCATATTTCCTCTCACATAAAGAAATGCCTTGCTGTGATCTTGCAATTTCAAGACCTAAGAAAAACTTCAAAGGACCTAAATCTTTAATCTCGAACAAGGAATCAAGGTGCTGCTTGACAAAATCAATCTCAGAAACATCATCACCTGTGAAGAGTATATCATCAACATACACAAGTAAATTGGTAAAGGAAGCTGACTTTCTTTTGATGAACATAGAGTGGTCATTGGAGGACTGTGAGTAGCTAGAATTGATAAGGACTTCAGATAACTTTGAAAACCATTGCCTACTTGCCTGTTTGAGGCCATAAAGGGACTTTTGTAAAAGACAAACTTGCTTAGGATTAGAGAGAATTAAGCCTAGGGGTGGAGTCATATACACTTCCTCTTTGAGATCCCCATGTAAAAAGGCATTATTCACATCTAATTGGTGAATATGCCATGAGTGAATGGAGGCTAGAGCCAATAGTAATCAGAGAGTAGTCATTTTTGCAACTGGTGAAAAAGTTTCCAAGTAATCAAGACCCTCCACTTGAGTGTACCCTTTGGCCACAAGCCTAGCCTTGTACCTCTCTATTGAACCATCAGACTTATGCTTTATTTTGTATACCCACTTGCAGCCAATGGGAATTTTCCCTGCAGGTAAATCAACTAGCTTCTAGGTTTTAGTGTTTTCAAGGGCTTGAAGTTTTGCAGTCATAGCCTCTCTCCATTGAGCATGATTGTTTGCTTGAGCAAATGTTTTAGGTTCAAGAGAAGTAGAAATGTTAAGAATATAATGAGAATAAGAGGGGGAAAGGTGAGTATATGAAATGACGGAGGAGAGAGGATACTGTATACCTGAGTATGATGATTCTGCTGAAACTAAATTGCAATAATAATCTTGCAGGTATGTGGGGGTTTTCCTGACTCTAGTGGAGTGATGTGTAGCTAAGGGAAGGGGTTGTGTAACAGGAGAGATCATAGAGGTGGTAGGTGGAGTTTGGGATTGTGAATTAGCTGAATGTGAATGTGTTTGTGGGGTAGCTAAAAGTGTATGAAATGGGGAATGAGGAGGGATGGAATTTTCCTGTGTATTATTAGGAAAAGGATATAAGGTGTCAGCAAGGGAATTCAAAGAGGGAATGACAGGTGTTGAGGATGGTTGAGAAAAGGGGAAGTGACTTTCATAGAACTTAACATGTTTAGAAAGAAAAATTTCTCTAGTTTTCAAATCTAAGAGAATGTAACCTTTTATGCCAGGTTTGAAACCCAAAAATACACATTTCCTAGCCCTGGGGTCAAGCTTAGTTCTGTGATTGGTAAGGGTGGAGGCAAAGCATAGAGAACTAAAGACTCTGAGTTCATTAAAATATGGTAAAGTATTATAGAGTTTTTGAAAAGGGCTTTTATTTTGAATAAGGGGGCTAGGAATTCTGTTAATAAGAAAAACTGAGTGAAGGACAACATAGGACCAAAAGGCTTTAGGAAGGTTGGACTGAAACATAAGAGCTCTTATGACATTTAAGAGATGTTGGTGTTTTTGCTCTACAATCCCATTCTGCTGGGGGGTCTCAACACTGGTAGTTTGGTGGGAAATACCTTTGTAATTGTAAAAATCATTCATTAGGAACTCAGGTCCATTATCACTTCTAATGGATTTGACTTTGGTATTAAACTGATTCTCAACTAGATTAATGAAAGCTTGAACTAATGATCTAGTTTTTGACTTAGCTTTCATAGGGTAAATCTAAGTGTGCCTACTGTAATCATCTATCACAGTGAGAAAATATTTATGACCATGAATAGATGGAGTGGACAAATGTCCCCAAATATCAACATGTAACAATTGAAAAATAATGGTTGAAGTAGTGGTGCTAAGGGGAAAAGAGAGTTTTCTTTGGTTTGAAAAATGAAAAACATCACATGGTTCATGTGTGTTATTGTTACAATTAACAAAAGGAAAATCTTTAGAAATAGCCTCAATTCTAGAATGAGATGGATGGCCTAGTCTAAAATGCCACAGATGATTAGGAGAGAAAGTTGAAATGGATTGTATTGTTGAATTGAAGACTGAAGCACTCGTGGTTGTGTGTGAAACTGGTTTCTGCAAGAAGTATAAAGCATCTCTAATTTCAGCTGAACCAATCATCCTCGAGGTAGTCGGATCCTGTGCAAGGCAATAATTGTCTTGTAAATGTAGCATACAATGCAAAGTTTTGATAAGTTTGGTAATGGAGATAAGATTGAAACGAAATTCTGGCACATACAACACATCAACAAGAAACAAATCATTACTAAAATGCACTATGCTTGAATAGCAAGCTATTACATAGGTATTGTTGGGTAATTTCACTTTAATTGGTCTGATTTTCTTATATGAGGTAAAAAATGAAAGAGAAGTGGATATATGGTCCGTGGCGCCTGTATCCAAAATCCAAGATCCAAGATCCAAGATCCAAGGTCTATCATAGAAGCAAGGATAAGATGATTACCTGCAGTGTTTTGATTACCTTCTGAAGCAATCTGTTCTGGTGTACTTAAATTCCTCTTTCTAAACCCAAATCTCCATTTACCTTTCTTTAACTTTCCTTCAACACATCTCTCTTCTTTCTCTGCTTGACTGTTCAAAGGAAATGGAAATGGATGCAGGAGATGACGGACGCATCAGAACAGGTATTTTGAAAATTTTCCTCGAAAAAATGAAAAGAAAATGCTCTGATTGCTTTTGCATTAAAAAGACAATAGTCTTTTCCCATTTTTTTTTTCCAATCTGTATAGGGACCTTGGCAACTGCTACTGCTCATGCATTTACTGCTATAATTGGAGCTGGAATATTAGCATTGCCATGGAGTGTGGCTCAACTGGGTTGGATCGTTGGTTGCTTTATTCTTACCTCCTTTGCCATTATCACATATTACACAGCTATCCTGTTATGTGCTTGCTACAGAGCTCCTGATCCTGTCCATGGAAGAAGAAACTACAATTATATTGGTGCTGTTAGAACTCTTTTAGGTTCTTTTTATCCTTCATTTATTTAGCTTAATCTTTTACATGATTTTTTTATATAATTTTTTATTCTGTTTTTCTTGTTAATTTAATTTATGGATTAATGGTTTGATATTTTTACTTATCAATAATTCAGAATGTATTTTTAATTGTTTTTAAGTTTCGAGTCATATCAAATGGTATCTGGTAATAAGATACCGGTTGTTTATATAAAAAAATAATTTAAAATTTAACATGTAGATTAGTCTCAACATAATGCTTAAATTTTAAAGGCACCAGCAGTTTTTATTTTTGATATTTTTGTGCTGCAATTTTTTTTAACTATTCAATCCTTATATTTTTAAAAATATACCAATTTTTTTTTATATTTTGTTTCCATTATATTTTTAAGTTTTGTATCTTTCTGTTAAGTAAAAAAAACACAAAAGTCAAAATAAAAATATTAAAATTTTACATGAGAAAAATACAGTATATGGTGTCTATAGTTTAAAAAATACAACTAGTTCATCCATATATTTTTAAAAATACACCGAAATTGAAAAGAGATAAAATGGGTATTTTTATTTTTTCACAAGGCACTTAATAAAAAAAATATAAAAATCTGAGGGAAGTGG
The DNA here is from genome assembly GCA_948099535.1 of Jatropha multifida. Classification (NCBI taxonomy): domain Eukaryota; kingdom Viridiplantae; phylum Streptophyta; class Magnoliopsida; order Malpighiales; family Euphorbiaceae; genus Jatropha; species Jatropha multifida. The sequence goes on along the minus strand of CANUEX010057633.1, from coordinate 13,001 downwards.
ATTACAAAGAGATTTTGGTATATTTTTAAAAATATAGGGACCAACTAATTGTATTCATAAAATACAGGGACCGTAATATAATTTTCCCTTCCAATTTTATTGTCCTGATTTTTTTTTTTAATTTACTTTACTGAGATTAATTAAAATTATATTAAGTTTTTTTTACGTATATTGTTGAATATAATAAATAAATTTAAGTCTAGTACGTGATATAATAATATATTGACCTGACAATGAATTTACTTTCGAATAAAAACTATTCTAGTTGGTCCAGTTTCTTTCTATTTTGTTCAAGAAATAATAATAATCTTGTAAATTAATTGTTGTATATACGTATATATGTACGCAGGTCAAAAAAATGAACTTCTATGTGGTATTATGCAGTACACACTACTGTGGGGAACAATGGTTGGCTATACAGTCACAATAGCTGTTTGTGTAGCGTAATCGGTTTGATCTGGTTCAAAATCATAGACTAATGGTTTTGGTTCGGACTGATTCTAATTTGTGTTTCTTAATACAAAGTGAGAAGACCAACCAGACCACTAATTAATTAGCCGATTCTGATTTATTTGGAATTAAGTCTTGATACATTTTAAAATTTTTGAAATTATTTAGATAGATAGAATTTGAATCACCATTGAATTGAAATACAATTATCAAATGCGTTTATTTAATTAAGAAAAAAGAAATTACAATTTCTGAAATTGGTATATTCTACAATTGCTAATGGGATTTCTGAATTTTACCATTTTTTTATTAAATATGGAATTTTAATCATTTACTTTTGTTTCAAAAATCTAATTTACTGCCTAACCAAATAATAGAATATGAAATTCTATGGATTTCAAAATCCACATAATTCAATTTTATCGATTTTGTGAAATTCGTGGGTTTCACATTCATTAATCCAAACCACATACATATTTTCTATAATTAGGCTATTTAAGTATTATAAGCATTTTCCATATCCACAAAATTAAATTTCAACGATTTTGTGAAATCCATGGATTTCATATTCATCAATCTAAACTACATTTTCTATAATTAGGCTAGTTTAGATACTAAGGATTTTCCCGATTTATCATTTAAAAATGTTTTTCCTGCTTATCCTCAATTATATTTGAGAAATTTCAATTTTTACAAAATAATAGCTTCCTTGCCTTAGACACTGCTAAAATTGCATGTCAATACTCAAAAGCATTCTAAACCCAATGTCAAATTACTCACCTACATCAGATTCATTTCTCCATCTATAAATCAAATAAATGAAAATATAAATTTTTAAAAAATTATTCTCATTTTATTTTTTTTTAAATGTATGTTCAGAAACATCTTTGTTTCAACAAAAAATTTTATTTTTATTATTTTGGTCTGCAAGTAGAGTTATGAACTCAGTCTACGTAAGAAAATCCCTTAGAACTAATGGTAATAAGAAAGGGAAAAAAATAATTTACTAATAGAATAACTTAGAATTAATGTTTCAAGCTCTCAAATATATATATATATATATTTAACTATATATCTTCCATTCTTCCCAACAGGACAGTGAAGAGGACAATATGTTTCCATGCAAATGGACAGAGAGCAAATTGTGGGGTATCAGGAAATTTATATATGCTTATATTTGGAGCAATCCAAATACTTCTTTCTCAATGTCCAAACTTAGAGAAAGTGGCTTTCCTTTCAGTAGTTGCAACTGTTACATCTTTTGCATATGCGCTAATTGCATTGGGTCTATGCACAGCAAAAGTTTGCATGAACCATCAACTTAAAGGAAGTTTGACGGTAGCTGTGGGAAATAGCAAGATTAATGAAGCTTTATCAACACAAGTTTGGCATTCTTTTCAAGCTCTTGGAAATATTGCTTTGGCCTATACTTTCTCCATGTTGCTAGTAGAAATTCAGGTTCTTCTTCTCTTTTTAATCTATAATAATGCTCTTTAGTCTTCACAATTCTTTGAACAACCTGGCTCCCTTTGTTTCGGAAAATAATTAACTTCTGCAAATATTTGTTTGTTATTGCGTCGTCTAGTAACATCTGCACATCAACTTGATTTCTGTACAGGATACCTTAAAGTCACATCCGCCTGAAAATAAAGTAATGAAGAGAGTATCGTTATATGCAATTAGTGGAACAACACTGTTTTACATTTCTGTTGCATGCATGGGCTATGCTGCATTTGGAAATGATGTTGCTGGAAATATTCTTGCTGGTTTTTATGAACCATTTTGGCTTGTTGACATTGCTAACCTCTCTGTAATCATACATATAATCGGTGCTTATCAGGTTTCTGCTCTATATCATTTTCTCTCTTTCTACTATAGTTGCCAACCGTAGAATTAATTTAACCAATCTTTAATTGTTTGAACTGATGAGATTTCCGACACTAGGAAGCAAATTTATGATTAATCTACTAATAATGATAAATTTATAGTCTGGTACCTTCTTTCTTAAGTTAGGTTGAGATTCGATTTGCATAGATAAAGCAAATACTCGCTGGAAGCACTTAACACTTAGTGGCTGAATTACTGAAAATAAGATTTAGTACTAACCTAATAATAGATATGACCATGGTTTAATTTCAAACCGAAACCGGATTAAAACCGTACTGGGTTGAAACTGGCACTAAACCGCGATCGATAGTTTTTCATTGATTTGGCTCCATGTACTAAAGCTCCATGTACTAAAGGTTTAGCTTTGGTTCTTCATTTGTTAAAATCAGATCTGGCAATTCTAGTTTAAAACAGGTAGTTTCGGTTTGAAATTATACAAAGTATGTTCTTAAAGAAATTTTTAATTTAAATTTTTTAGATAATTTTTAAGAATTTTTATTAAATTGGTTTGGTTTTTTTTAATAGTAATATTATTATTATTATTATTATTTATTCAAGTTACAAATCTAAAACTGCATTTTAAAAGGTCGAAATATATTATCTAATTTTAATTCAAAATCTGAATAAAATTGAAAATGATTGATCTAAAACTGTCTCAAAAACCGGCTAAAAGCAGTTCACTTTTGATTTTAATTTCACATTTTTTATAAGTGGAACATTTGAAATCAAAACTGACAGTTCTCAAAACATGATTATGCGTATCGAATAGGTTGGGATACCTACAGTTAATACCAAAAGAAAATAATGATAAATCAGTAAAATTCTGAATTTTTTGATGTTCGATCTTAATCTAATTTATTTCATTGTCACTCTCAGGTATTTGCACAACCAGTATTTGCAATCAATGAGAAGTGGGTTGCATCAAGATGGCCAGCATCATTCTTTACTACAAAGCACACCATTAAGTTGTCATGCTCATGCATTCTTGAAACCACTTTTAGCTTCGCCCTCCAAAAGTTAATTCTTCGGCCATTGTTTGTCATTTTGACAACTGCAATTGCAATGATGTTTCCATTCTTCAAAGGAATTCTCGGTCTTTTAGGAGCTATTTCTGTTTGGCCATTAACAGTCTATTTCCCAGTCAGTATGTATATTGAGCAAGCAAAGATCAAAAGGGGAAGCAACCGTTGGATTGGACTTCAAGCTGTTAGTGTCATTTCAGCTGTAGGTTCTGTTGCTGGCATGTTAGAGTCTCTTAAGCAAGCTAAGCTATTTCATATTGATCTCTAGTTACAGTCTCTTCATGTTCCTTTTTTTTTCTTTAGGGAAAAAAAAAAAAAGAAAAGTTCCCTTTTCCCTTGTTTTGATTGATATGTGAAAAAAACAGGGACTAAAAAAAGAGAAATAAAAAAAAATTGGCTACCCAACCATGGAGGTTGGGGAGAATGCCCCGCTACTAGACTTGACATTCTAAATATCAATTTCTTTCCAGAGTGTGGTTGCTACCCAACCAGGAAGGATGGTATCAATTCCTTGCTAAGGAAGGTAGTGATAACTATTGCTAATTGAGCCACAAGAATGCCCCACTTGGTAATAAGCAAGGCTTGGCAATTTATATATTAATTTTCTATCACTTATAATTATTTCATTTTATTAATTTTTAGTCAATGTGGAATCTATAGAAATCATTGAGTTAGCCTAATCTCTTCTCTCATTAAAAAAAGAAAAACAAAAAAGAAAATACTATGTTTCCAAATAAACTATCTTTCATAGAATAAACTAGTTTCTTAATTTTCTCAAGTCTGCAAAATATTATTTATACAGATTTCAGGATTTTATCAACCATTTTGGCTTGTTGACATTGCCAACTTCTCTGTAATTATACATCTGATTGGAGCTTACCAGGTTCTCTCTCTCTCTCTTTCTCTCTTCAAACACTATGATCTTCTCTTAGGACATCTCCTACATTCGTTGAATTTAATTTTAGTACGTAAGGCATACTGTTACATTAAAAATGCATATTTCATTACTCAGTAACTGAATATTCTTAATCTAGGTATTACCAAGGGTATCCTAGCCTAGTGGTAATACATATACGACTAGACAATAGATTCAGAATTCTTTTTTTGGGCGATACTCTAAAAAGGTGTCCTCTTGTCTCCCAATCCTGCGATGATCACTAGGGTGGATCCTTGGCGCTTTATTCATCGTTTTGACAACTGCAATAGCAATTCTGCTTCCATTCTTCAATGCAATTTTGAGTTTTCTTGGAGCTGTTTCCTTTTGGCCATCATCAATTTACTTCCCATTGAATATGTATACGGTGCAAAGATCAAAAGAGGAAGCTGTCGTTGGATGTGTATTCAGGCTTTGAGTTTAGTTCTGTATGATTGTTACTTTCATTTCTGGCACAGGTTCAGTTGTAGGTGTTTCAGAGAGTCTTAAGAAAGCGAAGCTATTTTATATTGATCTTTAGTTATATAACTTGTTTCTCAACTTTTACCTTCAGGTTCCTGTTATTTTCGGCATTTACAAATAACATCCAATGTGGGATTCACAAATCTCAATATAAAAAGGATCAAACAAGAAAGCAATTAGCTTTACCACTAACTGCAAATAAAAAGAACAATCACTAAAACGTCCACTGTGGTCAGGCACCCGAAATATTGCAATTTTGAAGAATGCTCACTTTCTCTTGTAACTTCAGTTGTTGAAATAATATTTTGTAGTAATGAAGCTGGATACTTACATGTGTTCCATACAAGCTACTGCTATAAATTGGCAGATGGATGAACTTTACAAAAGGAGAAGAGTTGGTCAAGTAAACTGATTCTGCATTCTGAAATTCTGTTTATGTTAACCAAAGAGAGTAGAATATCTTCGGGTCTTCCACAATAGAAATGTTATCATTAGTTGGATCATGGAGGTCCTACATGATCTCCATATTTACTGCAATTTTTCATAATTAAGAACAAAATGTTTTACAGACTTGCCTATTCCGTAATTTAGTATAGACAGAACCAATTACAATACCAGGACTTAGAATCAAAATTTTCTATAACAGCCAACAACCTGCAAATAGGAGACAGACACAGAATATAAATGAATGATGTAAATGAATGACGTAAGAGGAGAAGCAAAGAAGATAAACTTTACTTGGGCTTGGGACAGATTCAGTTGATTGGCTAACTTTTGAATGGACCATATAATAATTCAATTGTATTACATTCAATCTAACCTAGTTGGAGAGGTGGTAATAAAAAAGACTTTGCCATGTACAATTTTGGTTCAGATAAGCCATTGTTGAAGACTTGAAGACAAAATGGAGTTAAGGAAATAATGATGCAATTTGGGGTTTAATACAATATACTTAATAAAAAAATTACTTAATTTTCTTGATCGTTGCGATTAATCAATTTTAATTAAATTTTTAAGTTCTCAAAACTTTAAAAAATAAAAAGTATGAATTCCAGAAAGGAAAATATTACAAAATGAGATCAGCTCGAAATTTTTTTGGATTTGAATAGATTTTGTCTTTTGTTTTACCATTTTTGAAAATAATTCCAAATTTTGAAAATAAAGAAGGTTATAAAAGAATTACAGGGAAAAGGAGAAATAAAAAGAACAATTTATACACAAATATTCAATTATAGCAACTCGTTACATTCGATTGATTGATTATTTATTCACAACTCAGTATGGTGCTCACATTACAGTATTGTAAGACTAGCCTTCAGTGCCAAAACACAAACTAAACAGGCAATTAACCATATGGTGTATAGGCCAACAAAACTACTTCACTGATTACCATTCCATGGAAAATCCAAGCCATAATCAAAATCAATCACACACATTCTGAGATGGCATCCATGAGACAAGGCTGTTTACATGAGGTAGATACGGGCCGAAAGGGAAGCATTTCTTATCGATCTCAACCTTCTTCATCTTTTGGAATCTAAAATCATAAGCATAAAATGAACCATCTTCAGCCCTCTTGAATATTATATCTCCACTAATTCTTAAACTAAACATTGGAACCATATCAAGAACACTGCCCCTGGTGATGCTATGTTGCTTTGTCCATACACCTTCGCCTATGCTCTTCAAATTCCAAATATCTATGTTCAATTCTTCATGGACGACAAGAGACAGCAACCCAGCCATCTCAATAATCCTATCATGGGTTCTGCAATTCTTGGGAAGTTGAATAGTACGAAACTTCTCATTATCTACTTCCATGGACACGATGTAATCATTTTGATCAACTTGAGGAATCCAATGCAAAGCTCCTATTGCTGAAACAGGTTCGTACCCAAACCAACCAAAAAGTCCGAAAGAAGGTCCATTCACTTCCCTCCAGAATCTTGTCGCAAGATTTAATATCTCGCAACTAACATAACCCAACTCATCCCGAAATAAGTGCACCACTTTATATTCTCCAGTAGTGTTACTTAATGCAAATCCATAAGATTCATCTTGTGGAGGATATATAGTACCAAGAGGTAGCGCCATAAGTTTCCTTGTCACAGGATTCATGACTACCACTCCTCCTTTCTTCAGTTTGTTATCAAGTAAAATTAGACCGTTGCATGTAGCTCTAATAAGACCCAGGCAGAGCACCTTATACTCTGTTACCTTGCTCTTTCCCTCTTCAAATTCAAGGAATTGGATACAGAATTTTGGTAGTCTATTTACTGGTTGCCCGAAAATGGGGACAGGTTTCGACTGAAGTAAACTTGATTCAACTGAGAAGTAGTTTGGTTTTTGTGTTGGCATTGATCTCTCCAAATAAGGGTATCTTTCATTTTGAACTGATTCTAGAAATATCAACACTGATTCAGAGCGACGAAGATGGGCATCAATAAAAATGGGACTATTAATTATATTGTACCATGGCTTACAAACAAATCTTGAACTTTGAAGTGACTCAAGAGGAAGCCGAATCAGTATATATGAGATGCAATCTTCATTAAAATAAGGCACATTTTGCTGCTTCTGCTCATCTTCTACCTTCTTGGATAGGGCTCTCTCTTCTACAGATTTCAATAAGCCCACATTCTTTTTTTCCCCAGAGTTGGCCATTATAAATTCTCGATCCTCAGGGAGTACAGTACTAAAAACAACGATGTCAAAATTAGTGCACGAGCAAAAATTAGTGCAGACCAATTTAAGCGAGTACAAAATAAAAATTGATGTCTTCCTTAATAATCACCATTCATAAAGTTAACAAATACAATATGATTAAACAAACCCTTGGATCGTCTACAACCTTAACACAGCAGACAGCCCTAGTGCCCTTGTCATATTTTCGCAAGTACCAGTACCCTTTTGACAATTCTTTACAACTGCACAACTGTCTACTATTCATCTTTTAAATAATTCATACTATAATCCCTGAATCTTAATTTGCTAGCTCTCCTAGGTTGTATGAGTAAATTTTCCTCTATTCAGCATCTATTATCTTATTTAAATTGCCTACTTGCAGTACCAGTCCAACTGTGGAAAACACAACTGCTGCTATTTAATGGCCCTGAAAGACTTCAATCTGTTTTTATCTGAATTATCACAGCAGAATAACTCGGCGTTGGATAAGGTGGAATATCTTAGATTGAATTGCAAACTCGAATTTAAAGGAGGAAAAGAAATGCTATCGGGACCTGAATCATTAAAAACCTTAAATAATTCCAATTTCTGCAGATCCCTAAGAAAACAAGTATAGCCCATTAAGAAGCCTAAACCAATGGAAGATTTGTTTAAAGGAGGAAGAAATCTTTGATCATCATACTGAAATTATATTCTCATAAAAGTAATCATAGATCAGACACCAAGAATCTATAGATACTGTCATTTCCAAAAGCATATGGCTCTTAATCCTCTAACATATCAACCAAAGATTTTGGAGCTACAAGGGTGATAAGAAAATGAAATGGCACAGCTAGAGAATCCTAATAGTCCTTACTAAATATAAGGAGTTAAAAAAAAACAAAAATTATAGTAGCCTAATTATCAATAAACCATAACATAACCTGAACTTAATAAGAGCAATTGTAAACCAGTTACTCTCAATTCAAGAAATCGCTAAGAACCTGAACCAGTAACATGACACTGATCAACTAACAAAATAAGAGAAAAATTGGAAACCCAATCAACAAATTAAATAAATGACATCTCAAATTAGAGAAATTGAGCGGTAACCCAGTTTCCAAGAATCATAAAATGAAAGAAATTATCCGAAACCATTAATAAAAAAGAAATAAAGAAAGACTTCAGCATTTTATATACCTGATTATGCAGATATCTGTATTGGGAGTTGTATGAGCGAACTCTCGTAATGGCTTTTTCCTTAATCAGAAAGCTCCAGTGATTAAATAGCTGGGCTGCTTCCAATCTGTCAGATGATCATTGGATGGTTTCCACCAATGTTTTTAAAACGGGACGGTCATTACTGGATCGTAATTGGACCGGGTCGACTCGGATCAACTCGGTTGAACCGAATTTTTTACTTTTGTATATAATTTTTCATTTTGAATTTATAATTATTTAAGAATATTCAAATAGAATTTATCAAATACTAAAATAATATATTGGCTTATAGTTCTATACCACAAGTCATAAAAATTTAAACTAAAAAACAAATAGATATTTTTTATTTTTATTTTAACGATTGTTATTAATAAAATTAAGAAGCATATTGATGCACAATCTTATAACAAAATAATAATAATTTAACTAAATTGTAAAATTATTTTTCAAATCATTATCACATATGTATCAAATATAATATTTTTATTAAATTATGAAAAAAAATTTCTACATTGAAGTCAAATATTTATATATAAATAAATAATTTATTATGATTTAATTTTTAATAAATGATCATCGTTAATTTAAATTTTAACATTTTCTTCCTTTTAATATATTTTTATTTTAATATTGAAATATGAAAATTATTAAAATATTAAGATTTTTTAATATTTAATAAAATACATGCATGAAACTAGGTAATTATCACATATTAATTTAACATTAAAATTTCTACTATCATTTTTTAAAGTAATTGCTATTTTTTATTAAATAAATAAAAAATAAATTTAAAAATTTAGATAGTTTACTTTTTCATAATATTAATATAATTAATATCGGTTATATTATTAATATTTAAAAAATTAAATATTTATTAATTAACTAAAATGATAACCATTGTGAAAATCTATTATATTTATTGAAGCCATAGATGAATTTATTATGTTTTTTTTAAAAAAATTTAATATGCATTTTTTTTGTTGATTTTTAAATTTTTCTAAAAAAATTCACTATTTTAAATTATTTATATAAGTTTTTAAGTAGCTTTATATGTACTGATGTGATTGTAATTATTACAGGTGGGACAACCTAGGGTAAAGATATAAAGTCAAAAAAGTCAAAAATTGGGTTTGACTGATTCAACTTGATTTTACCCGGTTTTTAGCCTAGATGGTTTTATACGTCAAACCAGACCAGACCGGCTTTCGGTTTGTGGTTGAACTGGCCGACTGGGCGGTCCGGTCCTGTTTTAAGAACACATCTGGAGAAGGAAAGATGACAAAAGAAAAGGAATGCTTGACCTTGGAATTGACTCACTGTGTCACTACATACAAGGAAGCATGAGCAATTTCGCATTAGCCTTCGAGGAATTATTCGGTGTGCTAATCCCTCTGGCCATTACGTGAATTGCGTTGACGTTGGAAAGTTAGTCTATAATTTTAACATTTGTATTAATTTTTTACAGTATAAAGTATACAGTCTTTTTAGCATCATTGCTGAATTGTTATTAAGGAAAATAATCTATAAAAAATGTTGGGAAGCCTATTTGCTTGGGATAGCATTTGGATAATTTAAATTTTTCCTAGAAATTATCATTATAATAAATTTAAATTTATTTGCCCATAAAAAAAAAATCTATAGAAAATATTGGTAAATGTTAAATATTTATGCTGCTCAAACCCATACATCCATCATGAAATCTTCAGGATGAGAAAGAAACCCGAAAAATCCCCACAGCTCCATAATTCTATCATGCAGTTCGTAATCAGTTGGTAGGGTAATTGTGAAAATTCTTTCACTTTCAATGTCCATAGAAAGAATATAGCTAGAATTTTCAGTAACCCAATGTGAAGCCCCAATAGCAGAAACTGAAAGTTGAGGAAATTTTCTGGCAGAATGTAAAGATGAACCACTGATTGCTCTCCAAGAATTTGAACCGACACTTAATATATCACATGCAACATATAAACTTTCATCAAGAAATAAATGCACAGTTTTGTTTTGTTTTTGCTGTACGTAAATCCATAAGACTTTTGAATCTTCGATATCGAATTAGCTTCTTTTCCATTGGATTCATTAATACTAATCCCTTATTCCTTCCCATTTGAACCAAAGTTAAGCCATCACAAGAAGCAAGAACATTGCCAGAGCAAGTTGTGTTAAGATCCACACTTTTGATCCCGAAATCTTGGAACATCAACAAATTCAAGAAACAGAAACGTTGTCTGTTCTTTGATGAATTTGAGGGAAAAAGTGAGAATTGTGGTAGGTCAAGCTTGAAATCAACAGAAAAGGGATTTGGGGTCGAGAACAGAGGAATTGAGTTAAAGTAAATAAGGGCATTTTCAGATAGATTAAGGTGAGCCTCAGCAAAAACAGAAGAATCAATCAAATTTGAAAAACCAAATCAATTGAAAAAAATCCCCTTGACAGGCTCTATACTTCACAGCCTGTGATTCTCTCCTCTCCTATGGCGCTGAAAACATGTAGGCAATTTGGCAATTTCAACTAAGTATCAATTCTCAAAATAGTTTCACCCAAATTGTAATTTAGAAGGAAGGAAAGGAATTGTTTGTACTTTTATACCAAATGTTGAAGATGATCGGAAGCTGCTGATTTCTGTCAAAGAAGATGAAAATAAAAGTGTCTTCTTTTTTACAAGCAAAAATGGTTAGTAAATGTGTTAGTCATTGCTCCTTTCACGCGGGCTTTGTAAGATTATAGCGTTGCGGTCCAAAACCTATGAGGGCAAGAGAGTCTGGCTTGTGGAGGCCCACTTTAAATAATTTTAATTTTTTAGCAGCAAGATGTGTTAGTTATTGTCCTTCTGACTCGAGTTTACAGAATTTTAGCGTTGCGGTCCAGAGTCCATGAATACAAAAGAGTCCGGCTTGAAAAAGTGGGCTTAATTTCTCGACAGCAAAATTAATATATCAAATATCAAAAGTAATGATCAAAGTCTTAATCACCGGGCCACCACCTCAGATGATAAATAAAAATAAAAGTTACAGTTTAATATATCATTCCATTCATATAGTCGATCAAAAGACTTTAATTAGAAAAAAAAAACACAGTAACGAATGATTAGAATCATGATAAAGTATATTTATTATAAAATATATATAATATCTAATTGCAATTTTAAAGATTTTAAATCTAATTGGGAATTTTATGATTAAAAAGTATATTGATTGCAGTATTTGATCCTAATTTAAAAGATAAAAAAATATTAAAAGATTTTAAATAGACAATTAAAAATTTTAACTTATATATCTATTAAGATTTAATTTCATCATTATAAGATTTCATTATAATTTAAAGATGAAATAATATTTTGTAATATCATTTAAAAATAATAAAATTATATAATAAAATGATCGTTAAATGCATTATAAATTTTTGAACTCATTTAAATACTCGATTAAAATTTTAAGTATCTAAAACCGTATAGAAATTTACCTTTAATAATCAAACTCGTCCTGAACTCGAATATAATTACTTGTGTAAATACTCAAATCGGTTTACATTAAAAATATAATTTTTTATTTTTCAAAAATAAAAAGTAAGTAGAAATTATAAAATTATTATTTTGATTTAATAAAAAAATATAATATAAATATTAAATATAATTATAGCATTAATATAATTAAAAAGGTATATGTGTATATATAAAATTTCTTTATAAAAATAATTATTTTAAATATTTTTAGAATATTAATTAAACGGGTAACAAATAGCGAGTACCTGAGTTCTTGAACTAATTCAATTTGATATGAAAACTAAAAATACTATCTGAATCCGTTCCAAACTTGTTTATTCACTATCCAAATTCACTAAAATCAGATCAAATCTTATCGAGTATCCATCAAATCTTATCGAGTATCCATCAAGTCAAGTGAAATTTTCATTCCTAACTGAAATATATTTCTTAAGTATCATGCGAAGATTTTCACTAACAATAGCAAAAGTCATATATGATACGTCCTAGATCAAAAAATGCACACACATTATTAGTGTATTTTCAATAATGATAATAATTTTTAGAATTTTACTAATTATACTGAAATAAGAAATTATGTATTTTTTATTATTATGTTAATGATTTATTGTAAATGATTGTTTATTTTTTTTGAAATATTAATGTATTATTTATTTAGTGTAGTGTGTCATAAGTATGCTGTCACGACCCAAAATCGTGGGCCGGACTGGCACTAGGACCTGGTAAGCTTAAGGCACCCGAGGCCCGTAGTAAGCCTAAACTATCACAACTCATCGCTATTATCATTTGACTATCGGAATAGTAAGCCAATATTATGACATTTTCATAAGACAATCAGAGTTAATAATTCTGACCCAGCATT
>CANUEX010057602.1:0-35106 GCA_948099535.1 Jatropha multifida | reverse complement strand
AGAAAAAAATAGTGACGCACAGTGTTTTTCAAAAATATCTGATTCGGGTCTAATTTAAATTAATTCGGTCCAATTAAAGAAATATTGGTCCGATTTTATTCAATTAACGGTTATTCAATAAATTTTCGGGCGAACCAAAATGATTTTTTATCCCCATAATATTACGTGGCGTAATATTATTGGCTAATAATTTACAATTTAAATTTAAATGGGAATGTTTCGAAATAAAAATTTCAGGGTATTATACTATATTACTAACTCGTGGCATGTGTTAGATTTGAAATAATAAGAGCATTAGTTTTATTATGTGGAGTTTGTATTATATCTAAATGTAATTGTTCTAATCCTTTGAACTCTTTTCAAGATTTTTGATTTGTTCCACTTGGACTCGGAATTTTATTTTGAGGTTGAACTTTTGATATTTTTGGATTTACTAGTATTGGATTTGAGGATAGTTCCTCTTAAAAAATTGTTTTATTGAATTGGAATGTTAAATATGTATAAAGGACTTCTGAGCACTTTACTATCACCTGGATAATGTTTTATTAATTGGTTTGTCCATTTTCTTAATTAGATTTCCAAAGGGAACACTTAAGATTTTCTAAAGGATTTGCCTAACTTTTTCAGAAATGTTTGATGGGCTTCACTACTGCTTTAAAAGATTTTAATTTTCCTAATAATTGTAATTGAATTGTTTTAAGAAAATTATAATTTAAAGACTTCCATTGTACATTTTAAAGGATCTGTAAACTGAGCATTTAATTACTATATTATGTTTTCATTGATACTAGTTTTGTACTAATAAGCAAGCCTGTGCGTGCCTCCGGCACTGAATGCAACATCTCTTATTCTTGTCCTACGAGATCGAAAATGGGGTATTAGATAGTTTGTATAAGAATCAGGGTGCATAAAATTCTACCATTTATTAGGATGGTAGGTTTTTGAGTGTCATTCTTAAAATGGGCTTATGAGGTGCCGGATGAACTAGCCTCAGGGTGTCGGACGGACTTGGCTTGGTTTGAAAACTAGTTTTGTGGTTTTACCAAATAGATCGGGCTTTGCATGCTAGACGGATCGCGCTTTTAAGCATGTTATATGCCAGATGGATTGGGCTTAATTGGAAAAGTTTGAGTTTAGATGTTATACCCTAGGTGAAGGGGTCGAGTGGTCGGGTGGTGCAAGTGTACGATTACGTAACTCCACGATGATATTTAAACAATCAAGGAGGTTGAGTCTTTCTTTAATTTAACATAGGTAGGGCACGAGGAACTGATTTTAGTCTTAGATATTATAATAATTTTATAGCTTTTGTCACACATTACCGCACTGTGAGACGTGGCAAGTTGCCCGTAATATGTTTATCAAGCACTTAGTCTATATAAGAACTTAATAAACATACTACAATCGACTTAACTTTTCATATTCAAAATGCATGTGTGGCAATAATTTCAAACACTATTTGAAACAGATATCATAAGACCCACTTTTATAAAAATCTCAAACTCAATAAATTTCCTTTTTATAAAACATATAAACATTCCACAATTTAAAATGTTTTAATTAAAATTCCATTATAAATTACACATTTATATACTCAAATACATTAGTGAAACCATTTCCCATAAGTCCATTAAAAAGAGGATTACATATTGGATTGTTCCTTTATAGTTCAAATTAGTTTTAATGGTAACTAAACAATTTGAATGCTTCATAGCATATGTCAATAATTGTAAATTCATATAACTTTCAGTTGCATTAGTCTGCTTAATACATGTATTAGTGATCAGTCTCTATTTTATACATCATACAATTTCTAATGAAATTATTCATAAGGCAATGGCTACATCAGTAGCTCACCCTTCGAAAGCTATAGAAAGAACTCAGTACTCTATTAGACTTACTCTTCTACTTCGCCTTTCATTTTTCTTGCGATAGTATAGAGAACAACTATCACTAAGCATAAGGTTGATTGCTGCATTATATAAATTACATAATATAAATAATAATCCACCATTAGATATTTAAGATATTTAAGTGTGAAAAAGCAATTTTCAACATTATCTTGTAAGCACCCTACCGGGAGCCGTGGGAAAGACTCAAAGGACGCTGTCTTTTTGGATGGGCCATCTGATCGATTTGTCATGGAAACTAGGTGGAACTCTCAAACTGTTCCTTTTTTTTTTGTCTGTGTTGTTGTTATTAGTTAGTCTGATTATGAATTTGTCATATTATGGCTCAATTTAGCACTTTTAAGTGATGTCTGGTTGGCTTATTAGAGCGCTTTGACTTTTGACTGTGTGGTGTGTTAGAGTTGCCACCTTAATTTATTTTTATTTTTGGGGAAAACATAAGATAAAAACCCTATGATTGGCTCCTTTTAGTGTGCCATAATGAATAAAATGCGCTAGCCTTGAATCATTAGGTTTGGGGACTAGGTTTTTGGCTTCTTTGCTTATGGATTAAGAGTTCAAGTCTATTTGTGAAATCAAAAGCGGTGTTTTGCATGAATGTCAATTTATCGATGCATGAACATACTAATAATGCATGACAATATCTAGAATATAGTGCATTAAAAGTAATAATGAAAGAGTGTGTAATTCGGAGGGGAGCCCAACTCTAGCCTCATGTATCAAGGATTCTAGGTCGTGCAACACATTTCCCTAAGTCCTGACCGGTCTATTTGGTCGGAGACTTACTACCTAAGCTGAAATTCGTAGGTATCCCTTCATACCTTGTTTGCTTGAGGATCAAGATGCATGAAGTTCTGCCATCAATTAATATGGTAGGGTTTTGAGGATGCCACTCTTAAAGTGGGCTTATAGGTGTGTCGATTGTTTTAGGCTTAGTTTGAAGACTAGTTTCATGGTTTTGCTGGATAAACCGGGTTTGACAATTAATAAGGTGTTACATGGACCGGGCTTAGTTGACAAAGTGTGAGTTTAGTGATTATGCCCTCATGCTTATGATGCAGCCAAATCAGAGCTCCACGATTATTGTTGACTAAAGAGGTTGATTCTTCCTCTAATATAAGCTAAGGTAGGGCACAAGGACCCATATTGTAGTCCTATATACTAGTGTTAATTAACAAATTATTCATTAATCCTTAGGTTAATTAATAATGAATCAACTAACTAATAGCTTTGGCATAAGGAAGGTCAAAGTGTGATTGAAAGTCAAAAGGATCGACTTTTAAGAGCTAAGTCGGGCTTTAATTCAACTAAAAAAGAAGAGCAAAGTTGGATTTATGGTCCTAGAATCGCAAAAGTGAGAATGAGAATTGTTGATGCTTGAGAAGCGCTTGATCAAGCAATAAGAGGTGGTTTGAATAGGGGGGGGGGGATTGTGATATTTATAGGCAAGGAGGTGGCTAAGCCACAGCAGATCGGCACTGGCCACCTCTTAATCGGTGCCGATGATCCCTAAATTGATGTCGATTAGGTGTCCCAGCGATTGTCAGATCGACGCCACAACTAGGGTGATTGGCGTTGATCATGGCTTTTTACCCCAGCCCTTTGATTTTAGGGTTTTCGAGCTTTTGGGGGTTCGTTCAAGGCCTAAATGATGTCCATTGAGTTGATTCTTATGCCGTTAGAACCGTAATAGAATTTCCAAGAGCTTGGTGGTAAAATCATGGTCAACAGTTTGCCCCCTCTGAGAGATCAGAGTCGATCAAGGCCTGATCTTTCGAACTCTGATTTCAGCACTTCTAAAAGTAATTTTGGTCTGAAAGCCATACCTAGAGGTCCATGATGATGTCTACAACATGCTGTATGAATTTGATCTGATTTTGAAAAAAATTTCTAGAGCCGGTCCGGTCTAATTTGTTTATTAGAGCCTTTTTGTAGTTTTTCATCTAATCAGAATGTATGGCTGGATCCAAAATTCTATCATGGGCATTTTGATTGTGACAAATGATGAATCCCAAAAAGTCTCTTCTTTTGGGCAAGGGCAAGGCCCATTCTCCCCATTTTTTATAAATTGGGGTGGCCCCATTTGCTCATATCATATCCTTCTCTCAAAATCTCTCATTCAAAATTGCCATGAGTTCTCAAACACCAAACACTTCTTATGCTCACTTAGTGACTCTGAATGCAGCGTGAATGCTTCCTATCCTTCCCCCGCACTAAGCAAATGGAGTAAGAATGAGGCCCACAATCGCCATAGAGACTAGAGGCTAGTCAGGGGGTAGCAACCCCTGTGGTTCCTGACTTCCTTGGTGAGGAGATGTAGCGAGTGAGATACATCACTTGCCATGACATGACCACTATTATGTTGCCAAAAGAGGTTCTTGACCATTGGCCTGTCTATCCGTGAGGCATTTTAGTATATCATACATGCAATTTTTTTTAATGCCATGTTTTGCTTATACAGCCTCCTCCTAGTTGGTGTGCGGGGGCTACTCTCCTGGTGGGTTAGCTCCGGGGAGCTAGTTGAGGCCTTAACCCATGAGGGTTTCCTAGAGGACTAGATCCGGACGTTACGGGATGACCTAAGGCATTGATGAGTTTGTGGGCTCCCATTCTTGTCATTTTTTGGGTAGGCTATAAGTGTAGCCTAGGTAGTCTGGGGACTAACCTTTTGTGATACTTTTTGGGGTTGGTGCTGCTTTCATAATGACACTTTCTTTTTGTAAAAATCTTGGCACATGTTCATTATAATATTGTATTTTCATTTTTCGCGACTTTGTTTTGCTTATTCTATTTGTCTACACTAAATGCTTGAACTTGTGACTACACTAATTGCCTATGTGTGAAAATTGCATCGATTGCTTGTTTTGGGTTTGCCTAAGCGTTGATCGCCTTATTTTACTAAATTGGCTTTGGTCTCCTTGTCTGACTGTCTTCACGCTAGTTGCCTTGTTTATGAGTTTTGGCACTAACCGCCCTATTTGTTGGATTGTCATAGCACTGATCACCCTATTTTGAATGTCTTGCATTATAAGAAAAATGCCATTTAGAAATGAATTTTTCCATTTCTAAATGCAAAAAATCCATTGCTAAAACAATTTAGAAATGGATTATGTCCGTGACAAAAGTTAGCATTTCTAAATCAATTTAGAAACGGATGTCCAATCCATTTCTAATTTGGAAACGGAATTATCTGTTTCTAATTTTCTATCAATCCGTTTCTAATTTCAAACCTCTTGGGAACGAATTTCATTTACAAACTGCTTCCATTTCGTTTCTATATCCGTTTCCATCCCATTGCCAATCCATTTCTGAGTTCATTTCCAAATGATTTAATCTGTTTTTAATTTTCATTTCTAATCTATAATGAAAAATAAAAGCAATATTTAACTGTTGTGATTTCGTTTCTAAATCCGTTGCTAAAATTACTTCTGTTGTTAAATCCGTTTCTAATATTTTTGTTTCCAATAAACATCCCCTCCTATTCCGTTTCTAAATCCGTTTCTATTTTCTCTATTGGAAAAAATTCATTATTTTCAATATTGTAATCTTGCCCTGTGTCTAATATTTCAATTTATACATTTCTAATGAAATTAACTTAAAATCTAATAGAAAAGGTTAACATAAAATTAAAATAATTCTCTCAAATATCAACATTCAAAGTCTCATAGTTAATAATAAATTAATAATATGACATGATGCACAAAAACAAATTACCCTTGCAATTATTTTCAAGAAAATTGGCAGTTCACAAAACTAATTATTGTCTAGAGGCAAGCCAAACCTATATTATAACTCAAAAATCAAATTTAGTTCTCCCACTCATTAAAGTAAGGCACAACATATTAGAAATGTCAAAAGTACAACTGAAGAAGTTCCAAGACTCTAGCATTAAGCGTTTTCTTAATCCCTTAAAATGCGCAACCTGCATACACAGAAATAAAGTAAGTTATAAACTAAAAATCAAGGTCAATTATTGGCAGGGTTTTGAAACCCAATAACAGATAAAGAACATCATGAGAAGTTTTTTTGACTATTACTCATATATCTTAACATTTAATTAAAACTAATCTCAAAAAATTGTTTATTGCAACTCAGGAGGAGCCAAACATGCAAACTGTAGTTTGGAATCATTGTTATAACTGTGAGTTCACTAGTACAATTTTATGAGTTAAGAGTTAAAAACATGAGAGAACATGTAGAAACTTAGAATCTAGTAAAATGCCATGTTTTAAATAGTAAATCTGTAAGATTTTACATGGAAAGCTCATAAATCTTCATGATTTTGTTGTAATCTATTTTTGATTTTTCAATTTGGCATCTCTTTTTCCCTTATTCTTTCTTGTGAAACTTGTACTAGCATGTACTATTGACAAAATTATGTAATATAGTCATTGCTAAATAAAATATTATTGTTGTGTTTCTTGTTATTTGTGATTTTTTCAGTGAAATATGAAATTTAAATGGTATTAATTTGTCAAATTGTTTGATCATTTTTACTCTCACATGGATGACTGCGGTCATAGAAATGTTTCTTCTAAAGACAAAATCATGCTTGAGGTGTTAGAAAGTTTGTTTATGACTTACGGCTCGCCTCAACTCTACAGACTGGAACGACGGCTGAAATGGTGAGTGATCGTGCAAGGAGTGGCGATCGGGACTAGAGGTCGCGATCGAAGGCTATGATCATGGTGGAGACTCGAGCGTTACTGTTGCTGCGGTGGTGGTCGAAGTTGCACGAAGAGAAACTGAGAGAGAGGGTAGGAAGAGAGAGAAAGAGAACTGAGGTAGAGAGGGAGACAGAGAACGGCGCATAAGGAGAAGGAGAGAGGAATAAGAGAAAAGAAAGAAAAAGGGATTAGGGTTGCATGTCCATTTCTAATATCATGGAGTATAAAATCGCGTTGTTTGGGCTTTTGTTTTTGCGCGCTCCTCTTCTTAGAAACGGATTGGATATCCGTTTCTAAAAAGAGGAACATTGAAACGGCATCGTTTGGTGCTATTTTATTTCTTACCAGATTAGCAACGGATTAAATGTCCGTTTCTAATATCTGTTTCTAATCCATTTCTAAATCTGTTTCTAATGAATAAGAACCATTCCCTGTTTAGATAGCAATGGATTATATAATCCGTTACTAATTTTCGTTTCTAAATCTGTCTCTGATCCGTTCCTAGTTACATGCGCAAGTTTC
Source organism: Jatropha multifida (assembly GCA_948099535.1). Lineage (NCBI taxonomy): Eukaryota > Viridiplantae > Streptophyta > Magnoliopsida > Malpighiales > Euphorbiaceae > Jatropha > Jatropha multifida. The sequence continues at coordinate 28,007 of CANUEX010057602.1, read as the reverse complement.
CCACCAATTTTAGCAACGCATTTTGCCATTTATAATATGTCCGTTTCTAATCCATTTCCATTCCATTTCTAATCCGTTTCTAAAAATGGTAAAAGATACAATATTATTTTCCGTTTCTAATCCATTGCACTTCCGTTTTTAAATAGAAACGGACGCGTCCGTTTCTAAAAATCCATTGCTAAATCGCATTTTTCTTGTAGTGTTGGCGCTGATTGCCTATTTTGAATGTTTTGACATTAATCACCATGATTTGAGTTCGGTGGCACTAATTACCCTGTTTGACTGTTTTGGCGCTGGGTGCCCTGTTTGTGAGTTTTGGTACTGACTGCTTTATTTGTGTCTTAGTGTTGATTGCCCTGTTTGATTTTGGTGGAAATAATTGCCTTTTTTGACTATTTTGGCACTGCGCACCCTTTTTATGTCTTGGTATTGACCGCCCTATTTGTGTCTTGGCGCTGATTGCGCTATTTGAGTTTGGTGGCATTGATTGCCCTATTTATTGGATGCACTGATCGCACTATTTTGAATGTTTTGGTGTTGATCACCCTAATTTGAGTTCAGTGGCACCGATTGCCCTGTTTGACTATTTCCAAGCTGGGCACCCCGTTGTGAGTTTTGGCGCTAACCGTTCTGTTTGAGTTTGATGGCACTGATTGCCCTATTTGTTGGATTGTCTTGGAATTGATCGCCTTGTTTTGAATGTCTTGGCACTGATTGCCCTATTTTAGGAGTCTTGGCGCTGATCACCCTATTTGACTATTTTGGCGTTGAGTTCCCTATTTGTGCATTTTGGCACTAAGCGCCTTGTTTTGGTTTGAATCTGGCACTGATTGCCCTGTTTGTTAGATTTTTGCACTGAATTGCCTATTTCTTTTTGGATATAATTTGGCCTGAAAATCATGGTTTGTTTTAAGAAAAAGTAATTATGCATGATATGTGACATGCCACTTCTGATTGTTTGACCTAATTTTTGAGAGAGTGTGTGGAAAATCTAGACTCGTCTTGCCAATATTCACTCTAGAAAATGATTTTCATGTTCTATCATGATTTTCTTCTCTCTTCCTCTTTCTTTTTCCTTTTTCTTTTTCTTTTTCTTATAAACACATCGATGCCAAGGTGCCTAAAATCGATGTTGTGGTCCGTCAAAATGGTGTCATTTTAGCACTTTCGACAGGCCAAATTGGCACCACCAATCGGCACCGATCAAGGGCTGATCGGCGCTGGCGCGTCCTGAGGGTGGAGGTTAAGAGCTTATAAATACCTCATTTATGGCTTCAAATGATGTCATTTTACACACCAGGGCCCGCATTTTTCAAATTTTCAAACAAAATAGAGCCATTCATCAGTTATGGCATGCAAAGATAGATAAGAGGTTGACAAAAGTTGAGAAGATAAATTTGAACTAGTACGGTATGGCTGCTTTGGTGACACTGAGAGGCTTGTCGATAGATTGGGCTTTTCTAGATGCATGTTCGCACCTCTAGGTTCCATAGACTCATGTGTTTCAATTTGGTACACATTCTGAGGAGATGCATCTGACATATGAGAATTTTGTGGCTTTATTGGGCAGTGGTTTTGAGAGGGCTCTAGTGGCTGCCTCGACTGGGATTGCGTTTTTCAGGAGTTTCATGAAAATGTTTTGTCTCTCTACGGTAGAGGCTAGGGAGCTAGTAGTGGAGGATCAGGTAGATTTGGTTGGGCTAGTTGAGCAGTATCTGGATCCATTTGGGTTTGTTGACCTGGAGCACTAAAGGTTTAGGGCTCAGACTTTGGTTTTTTTCTTAGTGTGCATTGGCATATTGATTGGTTCAATAAGCTGGGGAAATTTGAAAGTGGCAGATTTGGTCCTTCAGATAGAGTGAGGTGCTAGGATCGCCAGCATGGCCTTAGTAGAGACTATTTTGAGCCTTGACCCAGCTTACAAGGTAGAGGTAGTCCGATCCTGCTTTAGGTAAGCATTCTCGAGCTAACTTATTTTGTTCTTGGATAGGGTGCTTTTTTTAGAAAAGGCTTAGGTTTAAATTGCATATGAATGTCTGCCTTAGGATTTGAATAGTGGGGGGCAAGGTCGGGTCTTGCATGCTTTGGAAAAGGCTTGAATTGTTTTAGTTAGTGTACAGCTGGATCTGTTTGGGGAAGGGACCTTGCATGTGAATGCCTATTTCATTTCTTTGTCATAGTACAATGTCTGATTTTGCAAGTCTAGTTGAGGGATCATTTGACGCTGGTAAAGACACCATGACATTGTCCATACGAGCCATCATAGTGATCTAGACGAGTCGTGGTGAGACTCGGGCCAGAGGATAAGTGGTTGCAGTGGTTGCTGGCACTAAGGCCGGATCAGATGCTGTGGAGGTGTGACTGGTATGAGATTAGTAGGTGGCTTATCTGCTTAGTATAGATAGCATTAAGTTCTATCCCGATTCTAGGATGGTGAGGCAGATGGGCATGTTCAAGGGTTCCCACCAATCGGAGCTCTTTTTCGGGATATATTGATTTCTCCTCAGATTACTGTGGCTTTATTGGGTAGCTAGTTGAGAGGGACTCATGTGGTTAAGGATGGAGTTTCTAGGGGCAGGACCGCTGCTTATGAGTCTTGGTGGGCTATTGAGCATGGTGATCGGGAGAGAGCGTAGAGCGACTCTGACTTGAGAGACGGATGCTAGACTCCAGGTGGTGGTTGAGACAATCCTAGACTCTACATGATGGATTGGCTTGGGAGATTCTGATTACTCTAAGGAGATGCCTCTGAGGCTGTGCAGACTGTTCGCCTAGTCCCTCGGTGCATGCTGACCTTATGTCTGTGAGGCTAGGATTTTGTCCTTTTGACTTTTTGATTTAATTGAGGTCGTATGTCTGTGAGGGCTTTGAGATAAGATGCTGACCCATGATGTATAGAGGGTTCAGTAAACACACTTTTTCTGGTTTTTTCTTAACACTCTGGATAGTGAACACATAAATGACTGACACAGACAGACAAATGATAGGGATAGATGACTGAGTGATAAGGCTTTTGTGATTTTCCTTTTACAAAACTTGTATTGATTTAGGATATGTAAAATGGAAATCATTTTGACACTTTTGGAAAGGAAACTTAATTTTATCCCTTATGAGATTGCCGCATATGGTCCTTAATTTTTGCCTAAGCCACCCTTTGAGGTTTTTCACTTAGCAAGCTGCCCTAATTTTTACTAAGCCACCCTTTCGAGTTTTCAACTTAGCGAGCTTTTGATTTTGCCTAAGCTGCCTGCCCTTATAGGCTTTCAACTTAGCTTATTTTGTTTTGATATTTTCATTAATTGGCATAAAAAAATCTAGAATTTTCATGAGACGAAGAACAAAATCTATTTTTATTATTGTTGTGACTGCACCCATAGGTTGCACTACCTAAATATCCCATACTTTTACAATATATTTTCAAGAGTCAGGTCACCCTAGTTCGGCTTAACGGTGACATATGGGAGTAATATTTTTTGTGCTAATGCCTAAATGCATTTACACAAAGTATCTTTTAAGTTGATATGATTTGCATGGATGGACAAACTTGTTGCCATCTAGATCGGACAAGATGACACGGCCTCCAAGAGAATTTTCTTTTATATGTAAGGGCTTCCCAGTTTGGCTTGAATTTACCCCGAGGATCTTATAGAGGAGCCCTGATTTCCTTGAGTACAAGACAACCTTCTTCGAGTTTTCAATCCTAGATTCCCTTGTTGAAGTGTCTTACTATTCCCTATTGGTAGCTCTGAATATGATTAAGAGATTCTAGCCTTTTCTTGTCAATAGCATTCAACTGGTTGTGATAATTCTGGACTCATTCTGCTTCGGGCAACTCACTTTCTCTCATAACCCTAACTTATCCGGTCCTGTAGGATTAGACAGTGAATGTCACATTCTGTGCCAGAAATACAAACTGATTTGCTTAATAACCTAATGTGATAATTAAAGAAGAAAATAATTTGTTCAAAAAGAGGGTAAATTTTTTTTTCTTTTTTTTCTCTTTCTTTCTTTTTTTTATTATTATTAATAGTAGCTTTAATATTATTACTATTATTGTCATTTTCTCTTCCCCACACATATTATCATTAATCATTAATAAAAACACTATTAAGGATTTAAATTTTCTTTAGTTTCCTTTAATTTATTTCATATATTTATATCAAATACAAATTATGATAAACTTAAATAATCATTCTAGTTTTTTACATCTTAACTAATAATCGTTTAAATGTTCTTATACTTTATTAAATACTCACTAGATTATTATTTGATATAAAATGTCCAAAAATTCTTATTAATCACCAATCAAAGAATTTAAATATTCAAGATTTATATAGAATAAAAGCACTTTAAAATAATTTAATATTTCCCTAGAATCAGGGTGCTCTAGATCTGATCTGAACTTCAATTGGGAGGATTGTTTCTGTCCCATACACAAGTGAGTAAGGTGTTGCCCTAGTTGGCATTCTAATGGAGGTTCTATATGCCCATAAGGCAAAAGGAAAATGTTCATGCCAATTTCTATGGTTGCAGATCATCTTCTGGAGGATGTTCTTGATGGACTTGTTCACTACTTTAACTGCTCCATTGGTCTGGGGCCTGTATGGTGAATAACAATGGTGCCGAATTTTGTATCTTGTCATTAGGATGGAGATCATTTTCTAGAAATGAGACTCATTGCCTGATATGATTTCGAAGGGAACTTCGTATCTGCATAAGATGTTCATCTCGATGAATTGAGCTACTTTCTTAGAGTTCAGAACATGATAAGAGGCAGGTTCTATCCACTTGGTGAAGTAGTCGATGGATACCAAGATGTACTCATGCTGATTAGAAGACTTGGGGGTGATTTTGCTAATCATGTCAATTCCCAAGTTGCAAAGGGCCATGGCGTGGTGATAGGGGGTGGAGAGCTATCGGGAGCAATTTTGGAGCTTGGCATAAATCTTGCATTTATGACACTTTTGAACAAACCTGATGCAGTCTGATCATATGGTAAGCCAATAATAACTTTGATTGGTGATCTTATGGGCTAGAGCTATTCCATTCATGTGGGGGGCATTCTTCTCCACCATGTACCCACTCCATTATCTATTTAGCTTCCTCTTTAGTCACGCACCTGAGATGTGCCTAATTCCATGTCTGTTTATATAGAATGTCATCCTTCCAGAGATAACTTTTTGATAATTCTCGGAGCGTCCTCTTGTCAGACGTAGAAGTACCTTTAGGGTATTCTTTATTTTCCAATTAGGTTTGAATATCCTAGTAACAAGGTTTACTATAAATGAGTTGGAGATTACAGTAATAGGCTAGCTGTTGGTGAATATGAATATTCAAGGGCTTGATGAACATATCTGGACTCGCATCAACCATGGAGGCAAGACTACTTAGTGCATCAGCAAATTGATTCTTGGTTTAGGGTAAGTAGTGGAATGATAATTCCCCAAATTGCTGACCCAACTGATCTAAGTGTTGGGGATATGGGACCAAACGTTGTTCTTTGATCTTCCATTTTTTCAGTGCTTGAGAGACTATCATGATGGAGTCTCCATAAACCATTAGGCATTTAACCTAAATACTCAGAGCTACTTCTAACCTAGCTATACATGCTTCATATTCTGCTTCAATATTAGCGACCTGGAATGTTAGCTTAATATTGAAAGACGATTGTTTCCCCGTCCGGAGTCACTATAACCATGCCGATGCCATTACCCTGATTGTTGGTGACCCCATCAAAATACATCTTCCACTAGTCTATTTGAATAAGGAGAATGTCCTCGTCTAAAAGCTTCATGTCTGCTACATTAGCATCACTAAGAGACACAGCTAGATTATCGACTATCACACTACGTTTGATTGCCTTCCTTACAATAAACTTCAGATCAAATGCAGTGAAGATGGCAACTAATTTAGCCATCTTACTGTCCAAAATTGGTGTATCCATAAGGAATTTCAAGAGACTCTAGTCAACGATGACATGAGCGATGTAAAAGTAGACATAGTGCTGGAGTTTAGTGTAGACCCATGCCGGAGCTGGGTAGAGTTGTTCTATCTTACTGTACCTCAATTTTGCTTCCAGTATTCGTTTACTCAGATAGTGAATGCCATTTTCCTTGTGAGAGTCTGATGCATCTTATGCTAACATAGCCCTTTGGCTTTATCTGTCACTGATAGATAAAGGAGGAGTGGCTTCCCAGGTCTCAGAGGTTGGAGAACTGGAGGGTTGAGCAAATGTGCTTTGATCGATTCAAAGGTTTTCTGGCACTGATCATCCCCAGCTTTCAGGGCATCCTTCCTCAGTTTTTTGAAGATTTGTCTATAGTTGTCTGCTAACTATGAGACAAATTGACTGATGTACTGAAGACAGCTAAAGAACCCTCTAATCTCCTTTTCTATTTTAGGAGGTTGCATTTCAATGATGGCTGTAGATTTCGATGGATCAATCTCAATCCCTCTCTTGGAGACTTCGTAGCCTAGGAATTACTAGATGGAGATTCAAAGAGGCATTTGGTGGGATTAAGCTTCATGTAACGCCTTGATTTCTGGAATTATGAATAATAGCTTACGGGATCGCTATTTGGTACCATATGGGTTTTGGTATGATTTTCAATTTGGATAAGTTATTTTCAAAATTATTGAGTCTAGATTATGATTCATATTTTCCATATTATTTGTTTGATTGTTCATGCATAAAATGATTTCTAGATTGCGAATAATGAGTTTGTGCCTTAAGAAGCCTAGTTTTAGAATTTAATGTGATACAGTTCTAATTGCACCTAGATATTTGGAATTGAGATTGAAAATGGCATTAAATTGATCTTAGAATATTTTTGCTAAATTAATATCATTTTTTCCTATTTATTGAGCATTAAAATAATTAATTTGGTATTTATTATCAATGATTGGAATTTGATTTTCAAACATGATTTATCTATAACTATTAGTATTAAAGGAATTATTTGTCAAATAATAGTTTTAATTATATTTATCGATATTCAATTATGTGTATTTTATTAATGGATTTTTGTTAAATAAATGGGATTATTTGATTTTGGCCATTTTGTGTGATAAAAAAAGTATTTGTTAACCTAATCTAAGAAGAGTGGTCGACACTCTCATTTGTGTGGAGAGTGTCGCCACCTTCACACACACAAGAGAAATGAGAATAAGAAGCTCTCCTTCAATTCCTATGACACCCACTATTTAAATATGCAATCAAATAATAAATTGAGAGTTAGTAACATTAGAGTAGTGATTTAAGCCAGAGCTGTGATCATAGAAGGCATCCTATAATCAAAAGAAGGGTAAACCTTCTAAGGTTGATAAGGCCAAATGACAGATATAATTGTGATGTTGAGTTGCTGTTATCCAATTTCAGATTAGTACTCTGCAAATATATGTTTAGTTCAATTCCATTTATTGATGTTGGTATTCATAAACACCCTTTCTTCTCTCATTTACTAATTTTGAGAATTTGTGTTTGGAGTGTAAAATTGGGAATTTTTGTGTGAATTGCTTGAATTGATAAATTTTGATGCTAAACATGTCCTTTTATCTGTTTTGGACCTATTTTTAAACCTTTGCTTTTTTTCATTTGTATTTGAGCTCTTCATGAATGTTGTATCTCTGCTTATTAGCTTTTCAAAACATTCTCTTATGCCCGATTTTGATACTCATAGCTCAATTTATGATCTAAATATCAAAACTGGTTCTGTCATGATATTCCACCTATATATCCAAATTGATTTTCAATTTTAGCCCCTAAGATGGCTAGATTATGTCTAGTTCCTTCATAAAAGTTGTAGGTTTATTTGTTAGCTTTCCAACGCATCCCTTATGCCAAATTCAAACATTTATAGCCTAATTTATGAATCTATTAGCAAAACTGGTTTTGGCACTCCTAGCCCGTGCTATGTACTGACTTGTGTGTGTGCTGAAACTAGCCTTTTAGCATGGCCATTGTAATGCCCTAACTCCAACTATCAAAGGAATTGTCCACTTTGGATCAAGTCGGATCCATCTCATACTAGATCGATCCGCACGGTTTTGTCCCACAAGTGAATGGGAACTTCCCAAGAGGTCACCCATCCTAGGATTTCTATCCAGCGAACACGTTTAACTCTGGAGGATCCATCCCATACTAGATCGGCCCACATGATTTTGTCCCGCAGGTGAAATAGGAACTTCCCAGGAGATCACCCATCCTAGGATTTCTATTTAGCAGGCACGCTTAACCCTATAGTTCTTCCAACTCTCCAACTATTCCACCAAAATGTGCCTCTGATGATTAGTTACCCCCTTTTTATATATGATTTGATTCATTTTCTGTGTCCCGCATTCCACAACCCTAGCTAGCCTGCCATCCTAAAAGCTCGCCAGGAGCTCTGCTTTATCCGCCCTCTTAGGATCGCTTTGCCGGGTCAAGATGTCACAGGCCCACCAGCTTTCGCGTGGTTTGTCCTCGAACCATATATCTACTAGTGGCAGTCAGGCTCTGATACCAAATTGTAATGCCCTGATTCCAACCATCAGAGGAATTGTCCGCTTTAAATCAAGCCGGATCCATCCCATACTAGATCGGCAAAATCCGCACAGTTTTGTCCCATAGATCCCATACTAGATCGGCAAAATTCGCACGGTTTTGTCCCATAGGTAAAATGGAAACTTCCCAAGAAGTCACCCATCTTAGGATTTTTGTCAAGTGAGCACGCTTAACCTTGGAATTCTTCCAGCCATTCTACCAAAAGGTGCCTCTGATGATTAGTTACCTCCTTTTCGATATATGATCTGATTCATTCCTATGTCCCGCATTCCACTACCATAGTTAGCTTGCCATCCTAGAAGCTCATTAGGAGCTTTGCTCTACCTACCCTCATAGGATCGCTTTGCCGGGTCGATATGTCACATCCATACTGTGTAGCACGCCCAACCCATGCTTCCTACTAACTATGGGAGTGATGTATGCCTTTTCTAGCAAAACCATGTGTTGACCATGATTCTAATACCAAACTTTAGAAAATTTTGCTATGGTTCCAACGGCATGAGAATTAGCTCGATCAGGTGTCGTTTGGGTATCAAACGGACCCCCGAAATCCTAAAAACCAAAGGGGAGGGGCAAACTGGTCATTTGCCCCGACCGGTGTCGATCACCCCAGGCAGCAAAGCCATCCAGGCTACCGCTGGGGATTCCCACTGGCACCGAAGAGGAGGATTTTGGCGCCATTACAGGGGTGGCCGGCACTGATCAGGCTGACTTTGCCACCCCCTTTGCCTATAAAAGCATACTCCCCCCTCTCACAACTCACCTCTTATTGCTTGATCGAACGCTTCTCAAGCATCAACAACTCTTATTCTCTCTTATACGGTTATATCATCAAGGAGTCCGACTTTGCTCATCTTCCATAGCTGAGTTTAAAGCCCGACTCAACTCTCAAAGTCGATCCTTTCGACTTTTAATAACACTTTGATCTTCCTTAGGCCAAAGCTACTTGTTAAGTGATTAATTATTAATTAAATCTAGCGATTGATTAATAATTCATCATTTAACAATATTATATAAGACTGATATATGGGCCCTCATGCACTACCTTAGCTTATAGTAGGAGAAAGACTCGACCTCCTTGTTCGACAACACATTGTGGAGCTGCGATCAGGCCGCGTCACGAGGGTATAATTCCTTAACTCAAACTTTGTCAATTAAGCTTGGTCCGTCCGAAAAATTATCAATTGTCAAGCCCAGTCCATCCGACAAATTATCAATTGTCAAGCCTTGTCCAGCTAGCACTATGCATCTTTAAGCCTGATCCGTTTGGCAAACTAAGCCTGGTCCATCCGGCAAAACCATAAAATCAGTTTTCAAAACTAAGCCCGAAATCAGCCGGTAAACCAATAAGCCCACTCTAAGAATGGCACCTTCAAAACCCTACCATCCTAATCGATAGTAGAACTTTATGCGCCCTGATCCTCATACAAATAAGGTACGAAACCATACCTACGGATTTAGCCTAGGTAGCGGGCCCCTGATCGAACTGACCAGTCGGTACTTAGGGGAATGTATTGCACGACCTAAAACTTGTCGATAACAAGGCTAAAGTCGAGCTCCCCTCTAAAATACACACCTTTATTATATCTGCTTACTTATTATGCATTATATTCCAAATATTGACATGCATTACGAGTATGCCCATGCATCGATAAATTGACATTCATGCAAAACAATGCTTTTGATTTTCAATTTGAACCCAAACTTTTGATCCACGCAATGAAACTGAAAATCTAGTCCCTAAACCCAATGATTCGAGGCTAGTGCTTTTATCCATTGTGGCACACAAAAAGAGTCAATCACAAGGTTTTTACCTTATATTTTTCCCGAAAATAAAAACAAAGTAAGGTGGCGACTCTCACACATCACACACAATCAAAGTGCTCCAAAGAGCCAACCATGCCTCACTTAAATGCTAAATAGAGCCTTAAAATTGGTAAAATTGATAATCAAATCAACTCAGACCAACTAGCCGCATACAGGGTTAACATCTAAAAAACAAACTGGGAAAGGACCACAGCAGGGTTCTAACTAATCTTGGACGTTTTCCAATTTTCTTCCGTGACGAATTGACCAATGGAACCGTTCCACTAGACTTTCGTAATAGCGGGTCTAGACCACGGCACCCGGGAGGGGGCTCACTGGCTGGTGACTCCGCTGGGGACCTTTTAAACATTTTTCAAATTAAAAAATGTAGTAAGAGGACTATTGAGTAGGTTTTAGATCTCCAGTTTGGGTTAAATTGAAAATCACCTTTCATACACACAGATGCATTATTTGGGATCCTTTCCTGTCATTAGAATTAAGCAAACCGAGTTCCCATTATCACTATGGGGCAATCTTCCTTAAAGCTGTCCCAGGTCGAGAAGGTTTCTCCCTCATCCTGTGCAGCTCTGTTCCTTACAGTAAGGTAATGGGTTTGGCATACCAACCGTTCCATTTGATACGACATGGTAAAATGATGAGGTATATACCAACACTAAACAGATGGGACCCTCAAACCAATCCACCAAAAGCATGTAATGCCCCTAAATCCGATCCCTAGGATTATATGCACACCTTTCATCATGAAACTATTTTGGCATAACATTCATGTACTCACACATTACATGTTATGGACTAAGAGACTGAACAAACAGTGAACAATCCAATAGTATCCTAAACCCAATCTAGTGGTAAACCTAAACATCATCTAGTGGTATCCTAAACCTAATCTAGTGGTAAACCTAAACACCATCCAGTGGTCAACCAAACACCAAACAATGGTCAACCCATACACCAAATAGTGGTATCCTAAACCCAATCCAGTGGTAACCCAGCACCAATATATCCTAAACCAATCAAATGGTAACCAAACACCAACCGATGGTAAACCTAAACACTAATCCCTACCAGAGGAAATATATCCGACCTATTACCAAAAGCCTCAAACCTGACTTGAGCACTTAAAACACCGAAAAGCCTCAAAACAGACCTAAGCACTTCAAATTCCAAAAAGCCGTAGACTAGACGTAAGCACTTCCACTTCCTTAAACTGGGGGCAATGCTTGAGTCATGCCATCAAATCTTGGCTTATGCATTGCTTCCTCCTTTACGAAAGCCTCAAATCAGACTTGAGCACCCCAGATTACCAAAGCCTTAAACCAGACCCGAGCACCTTAGACTATAAAGCCTCAAATATGACCTGAGCACCAAAGTCTCAAAACAGACTAGAGCACCTCAAATACTTCAAAGTCTCAAACCTGACTTAAGCATCCTAGATGACCAAAAGTCTCAAAACAAACCTGAGCACCTCATAATACTGGAAAGCCTTAGATCAGATCTAAGCACCCTTATCTCCTTAAACTAGGTCAATGCCCGAGTAATGCCATCAAATCTTAGTTCATGCATTGCTTCCTGCTACCCTAAAGCCTCAAATCTTACTTGAGCACCTCAGTCTACTAGAAAGCCTCAAAACTGACCTAAACACCTCAGATTTACCAAAAGCCTCAAACCTGGCGTGAGCACCATAAATTACCTGAAGGCATCAAACCTGACCTTAGCACCTCAGATTACCAAAGCCTCAAACTTGATATGAGCACCACAAAACACCAAAGCCTCAAACCTAGCATAAGCACCTTACATTACCAGAAAGCCTTAGATCAGACCTAAGCACTTTCACTTCCCAAATTGGGGGCAATGCCCGAGTCATGCCCTTAAATCTTGGCTCGTGCATTGCTTCCAACTTCACCAAAACCCTTAAATCTAACCTGAGCACTTGAGATTACCAAAGCCTCAAACCTAACTTGAGCGCCTCAGATTATAAAGCATCAAAACCAAACTTGAGCACCTCATATTACCAAAAAGCCTCAAACCTGACCTGAGCACCCTCAGACTATCCCAAAAAGCCTTAGATTGGACCTAAGTACTTTCATTTCCCAAATTAGGGGCAATGCCTGAGTCATTCCATCAAATCTTGGCTTGTGCATTGCTTTCGACTTCATCAATGCCTCAAAATAGACCTAAGCACCCCAAATATCCAAAGCCTCAAATCGGATATGAGTATACCGTACTACCAAAAACCTCAAACCCTAACCTGAGTACTAAAATTCTACAATAGATATGTACTAATACCCTTCTTTGTTTGCTTCTACCAGAGAACGTCAATAACAATGGCGCTACCTAATGATTTTAGAGCACTAATAGAAGAGATGCCTTGGGAGCAAGAGACCCATTTTTAGACTATGCTAACAGAGTAGAATGGTTCCCTTCAGAATACCATTGCTGCCTAAAGAGAGACTATTCTAGAGGAAGTCAAGATCCTGATAATTGCCAGTCAAAATGGCAATGCTCCTCCCAACCAGACCAAAGGATCTAATGAACAGCCTGCTATTCCACCCAACAGCGATCAGACTGCCTGAGGGTTGGTTCCTAAGATAGGGGCCATGTCCAATGTTACTGTCACCCTGAGCCAGACAGGGGATGATTCTGCTTCTTTAGAGGTTAGGAAGATGATGGAGAAAATGGATTATTTTGAGAAGCTTCTGAGAAACATTAAGAAGTACGAAGACTTAATTGATCTAGGCTCACTCCCACTCTTTTCAGAGGCCAAGCTGCCTACTAAGTTCAAAAAGCTCACCATAGACAAGTTTGACAGCACCACATGCCCCAAGACTCACCTAAAAATGTATGTGGGTGCCCTCACTCCTCTTAGTGTGAATAATGACCTCCTGGCTTAGCTCTTCTAGCAATCCCTCACTGGTATTGCTCTTTGCTGGTTTGTTGCTCTGGATAATACCAAGAAGAAGACTTGGGATGAGATTTGTAATACCTTCAACCAGCAGTACCACCACGATATGGAGGTTGACATTACTAGGAGAGACTTGGAGACTACCAAACAGAGAGCCCGGGAATCCTTCTCTTCTTTTCTCATAAGATGGAGAGGTAAAGCTACTCATGCTCAATCATCCCTCATAACAAGAATAGATTAACATTATAGTCAAAAATCTACTCCCTCTTATCAGAGTCACCTTAGGACTCAGTACCTTCCAGACTTTCGAGCTCTCATTGCCACCACAACTAAAATTGAGGACCTGATCCAGTTAGGCCAAATTAAAGAGGATCAAGCTTCTTCCTCCAAATACAGGAAGCCCATACCAGCCAGGAAAGGTAGTGAGGTGGCAATCTGACCGGCCAGAGACAACAACCTCCTCCTCCACCAAGACCAGTTGCTCGACCAAACCGACGCAAGTTCAGTGATCTTGGGGTTCCCTTCTCATTTATCTTCCAGAAGGCTATAGATGACAAGCTGATACAGCCTCTGGAACCTAGACTCTTACCGAATCCAATTCAAAAACACTACAACCTGAACTCCTTTTACTCCTTCCATCAGGGACCAGGGCACAAGACTGAAGACTGCAAGACCATGAGACATAAGATCCAAGACTTTATGGAGAGTGGCTAATACTCCCTATTCGACCCAAACCGAACATAAACACTAACCCACTCTCTTAACATCAAAACAACATCCACATGATCCATCAAGAGCTAGACTCTGACTTGGTCCCTAATTCGCCCAATCATGGACAACTCATGCTGCGTCATAGACCTGAATGACGTACTTGAGGAAATCAATGTCATCACCCGAAGCAAGAGACAATACCCATCTCCTCCCAAAGCATTACCCAATCCAGCCACCTTGGCCAAGGACATGCCCAGTTCAAGCTCCGGACCTCAGCCTGAGAATTTGGTATTGGACCAGCTAAAGAAAACCAAGGCCAACATTTCAATATGGGGGTTGATTTAGTCTTCCTTTATACATCGCCAAGCTTTGGTCAAAGTGATGAATCAGTGTAGACAACTGCTGATATTACTCCAAAAGCTTTGGTTATTGGCTTCCATCACCACAAACCCTCTAGCAATGGCTCTCTACTTTTTAGATCATGAGATCCCTACTGGAGGAGATCACAATAACGCTCTCTATGTCACAGTCCAAGCCACGTGTAAAACAGTGCCTATGGTTCTAGTAGATAATGGGTCGATGTTGAATGTCTGTCCTTTGAAAGTTACCAACTATCTAGGGTTAACTACTAAAGACTTTACGACATCCGATTAGATAGTGAGGGCATATGATAATACTAGACGGGAAGTATTTGGCATGACCGAGCTAGAGGTCACAATTAGGCCCGCAGTAATGACCATCCCCTTCTAGGTAGTGGTTGTCCTGGCCTACTTCAACTTGCTTCTAATAAGGCCGTGGATTCATAAGGCTAAGGCAGTAGCCTCCTCTCTACATCAAAAGCTAAAATTTCCCTATGGAAACGTAGTGGTAACAATCAAAGGAGACTTCACGGGAAAATAAAAAATTCCCTTTTGTCCCCACTATTGGAAATTCAACCTGAGCCAGAAAGCCTCCTTCACTAAATATCCGATTGCAGAACCTCCTTTTAGTCTTGGATTCAAGCCAACAAATGAAAACCGAGAGAAAACGAAAGATGCCAAATAGAAGGTGATAATAAGAGGTAAACCAAGGGATATCCCGATGCGCTTATACTTCAAAACCCTTAACAGTTACTTTACCAAAGAGGGGGGAATCAGAACCCTATTTTTTCTTTCAAGAACCATGGTATTACCCTTTAGCCAAAAGACTAATCCCTGATTTTGAACTTCTTTTTTATGTTCGGCTCTCCGTAACAGACCGTGAGCCTCTCTTCAAGCTCCAGATTGATTAGGAGGACAACATGGAGACCTCTCTCTTTGACCTCTGCATGATTACTGATCAAGTGGAACCAGACCCCACAAACCTCATACAGCCTGTCCAAGAACCTTTACAAAATTGGTACCAAGAGGAGCGTGTAGAGCAGTCAACCTTCCTTCTACCTGAACCAGAGTACAAATAAAACTTGAGTCAGAGTCCAGTTCAGAGTCTTCCAAGTCATCTGAGTCTTCTTTGTCTTCCTTGTCAGAAATAGGAGACCTCTTTGTCGAACTCAATGTAAATGCCCATCATGGCACCTTTATTAATAATAGAAAGTTTTAGTTTTCTTGCTACCCTTTCTCCACCCTAAATGAGATTGCTGGCAAAATAGAAAAAGAAAATGAAAAAGAAAAAGAACTAAAAATAACAAAAGAATAAATAAACATTAGCATAGAAAATGCACCAAAGCGTACATTTATTATGCATGAATGTAATTGTAAGCAAGACTTAACAGAGCTCTTCAAGCAGTATTCAGATTGCTTGCATGGACAGTAAGTGATATAACCGGTGTAGACCCTGACATTGCAATTCATAAGATCCTCACTTACGATCACTTCAAGCCACTGAAACAGAAACTCTAGAGACAGAAACTGGAAATCTATCTCAAAATCAAGGAGGAAACAGCAAAGTTGTTGGAGAACCACTTCATTGAGGCCATCGATTATCCGACCTGGTTGGCCAACATAGTACTAGAGGCCATCGATTATCCGATCTAGTTGGCCAACATAGTACTAGAGGCCATCGATTATCCGACCTGGTTGGCCAACATAGTACTAGTTCCCAAGAAAGATGGCAAGATCAGAATTTATATCGACTACCAAGATCTGAATAAGGTCTGTCCAAAGGATGACTTCCCTCTACCACATATCGACCTTCTTATTGAAAGAATGGTAGGGTCTAGTGTAATTTCAATCACAAATCTATATGCGGTGTATAATTAGATATTGGTCACTCAATCAGATAAGCTGAAGACTTCGTTCATCACAGAGTGGTGTACTTTTTACTACAGGATGATGCCATTCGATCTAAAAAATGCTGGTGCCACTTATTAGAGGATGGCCACAACGATCTTCCATGACTTAATGCATAAGAATGTGGAAGTATATGTCAATGACATGGCAACCACACCAGGGATGGACCAAGCCAACTGATTGCCCTCGAGTAGTTCTTCTCCAGACTCTAACAATACAACCTGAAACTCAACCCTGTCAAGTGTCTCTTTGGAGCTCCATCTAGTATTTTACTAGGCAACATGGTATCCAAAAGAGGGATTGAGGTTGATCCAGCAAAATCCAAAGCCATCATTAAGATGCAACCTCCTTAAACAAAAAAGGAGATCAGGGGGGTTTTTAGGCCACCTTCAATATATTAGTTGGTTTATCTCACAACTAGCAGATAATTGTTGGCTGATCTTCAAGAAATAAAGAAAAGATGCCCCAAAAGCTTGGCATGACCAGTGTCAGAAAGCCTTTGAATAGATCAAAGTATACATATTCAACCCTCCGATTCTGCAGCCTCCCAAACTTGGAAAGCCACTCCTCCTCTACTTGTCAGTAACAGATGAAGCCATCGGGGCTACGCTGCCATAGGAGGCACTAGATTCCCACAAGGAGAATGTCGTTTATTATCTGAGTAAGTGAATGTTAGAAACAAAACTGAAGTATAGCAAGATTGAACAGTTATGCCTAGCCTTGGCATGGGTTTGCATCAAGCTCCATCATTATCTTTGCTCCTACACTACCCACATCATCGCTGACTAGAGTCCCTTGAAATTCCTTATAGAGAGGCCAATTCTAGACAATAAGATGGCTAAATGGGCCACTATCTTTGTAGCATTTTACCTAAAATTTATTACAAAGAAAGCAATCAAAGGTAGTGTGATAGCAGATCACTTGGCCGCATTTCCCAGTGATGCCAATGTAGTAGACATTAGGTTTCTGGATGAGGACATCTTACAAATTCAGACAAATTAGTGAAAGATGCATTTTGATGAGGCTGCTAACCATCAGGGTTATGGCATCGACATGGTCTTAGTAGCTCCTAATGGAGAACGACTACCCTTCAGCATTAAGTTGACATTCCACATCACTAACAATGAAGCTTATATTGCCGGGTTAGAAGCAGCTCTAAGTATTCAGATCAAACGTCTAATAGTTTATGGGGACTCCATCCTGATTGTCTCTCAAGCACTTAAGAAATGGAATATCAAAGAGCAACCTTTGATCCCATATCTCCAGCACCTAGATCAATTGTGGCTCATCAATTTGAAGAATTTTTATTTCATTACTTGCCTTGGACCAAAAATCAGTTTGCCAATGCACTAGCAATACTTGCCTCCATGGTTGATGCCAACCCTCACATGGCCATCAAACCTCTGAATATTCAAATTCACCAATAGCCAGTTTATTGCTACAATCTCCAGCTCACCAATGGTAAGCCTTGGTACTAGATATTCAGACTTGGTTAAATAAGCAAGAATACCCTAAAAGTGCCTCTAAGCCTGATAAGAGGACCCTCCGGGAGCTACTAAAGAGTTAATTCTACTAGGACAGTATCCTGTACAAATGGACTTGGAACTAGGCACATCTCAGGTGTGTAACTGAAGAAGAAGCTCAACAGATCATGGAATGGGTACATGGCAAAGGAGAAGGCCCCCACACGAACAGAATGGCTCTGGCCCATAAGATGACCAATCAAGGTTATTATTGGCTGACCATGTGATCAGATTGCATAAAAGTTGTTCAGAAATGTCATAAATGCTAGATTTATGCCAAGCTTCAGAAATTGCCTCTGACGGTTCTTCACCCTATAACAACACCATGGCCCTTTGCAACTTGGGGAATTGACATGATTAGTAGAATGACCCCTAAGTCTTCCAATCAGCCTGAGTACATCCTGGTAGCCATTGAATACTTCACTAAGTAGGTAGAAGCTGATTCCTATCATGTTTTGAACTCGAAAAAAGTAGCTCAATCCATCTAGATGAACATCATATATAGATATGAAATCCCCTTTAAGATCATATCAGACAATGGATGTCACTTCCAGAAAGGGGTCTCCGTTCTAATGTCCAAGTATAGAATCCAGCACCATCGCTTTTCACCATATAGGCCCTAGACCAGTGGAGCGGTTGAAGTAGCAAACAAGTCCATCAAAAACATCCTCTAGAAGATGATTCACAATCACAAAAGTTGGCATGAACAGTTACCATTTGCCTTATGGGGATACAGAACCTCCATTAGGATGCCAACCAAGGCGACACCTTACTCACTCGTATACGGGATGGAAGCAGTCCTCCCTATCGAAGTCCAAATTAGATCAGCCAAGATCAAAACAGAAAGTCAACTACCTAAGACAGAATGGATTCAGAGTTATCACAACTAGTTAAATGCTATCGACAAGAAAAGGCTAGAAGCTCTTAATCACATTTAGAGCTACCAACAAAGAATAGCCAGGCACTTCAACAAGAGAATCCGAGATCAGAAACTCGAAGGAGGTTGTCTTGTACTTAAGGAAATAAGAGCTCCTGTGCAAGATCCCTTGGTTAAATTTAGGCCACACTAGGCATGCCCCTACATATTAAAGAAAATCCTCTCTAGAGGCGGTGTCATCTTATTAGACATAGATGGCAACGAGTTCACTAATTCATGCAACTTGGATCAACTCAAGAGGTACATTGTGTGAATACATTCAGGCATTAGCACAAAAAAAGATACATTGTGTGAATGTAATCAGGCATTAGCACTAGAAATCACTCCTTATGTCACTGTAAGCCCAAACTACGATAACCTGATTCCCAAAAATATGTTCCAAAAGTACGGGATACGTAGGTAGCCCAATCTATTGGTGCGGTAACAAAAATAATAAAAACACATTTTTGCCTTTCTTCACTTGAAAATTCCAAATTTTCTATGCCAATGAGAAAAAAAGCAAAAATCAAAACAAACCAAGCTAAGATGAAAACCTACAAGGGCAGGCAGCTTGGGAAAAATTAGAAGCCCACTAACTCAAAACCCGAATGGACAGCTTAGGCAAAAGTTAGGGCAGCCTGCTCGGCCGAAAATCCGAAAGGGCAACTTAGGCAAAAGTTAAGGCTTAAAAACGCAATCTCGTAAAGGATAAAACTGAATTTTCTTTTGAAAAGTGTCAAAATGATTCCCTTTTTACATATCTAGAATCAGTACAAGCTATATAAAACTAAAAAATGTGTCAACTAAACCCTTTATACATCATGGGTCAGTATCTTATCTCGAAGCCTTCACAAAAATACAGGCTGTGTCGAAAATCAAAAAATAAAAGTCCTACCCTATCAACATAAGGTTAGCATGCACCGAGGGACTAGGCAAACTGTCTACACTGTCTAGGAGGCATCTCCCCAGAGTCATCAGAATCCTTAAAGTCAACTCGTCCGATAGATTCTAAGGCTATCTCAGTCGTCGCCTAGAATCTAGCATCCATCTCCTGAGTCAGAGTCGCTCTATGCTCCCTGTCCCGATTACCATGCTCTATAGCCCACCAAACCTCATAAGCAGCAGTCCTGCCCCCAGAAACTCTAATGTCAACCAGATTAGCCCCTCTCGACCAATTACCCAAGATAGCCATAGTAATCTTAGGAGAGATCAGTATATCCCAAAAAAGAGCTCCAACTGGCGACAACCCCTGAACATGCCCCATCTGCCTCATCAGTTTAGAACTAGGGTAAAATGTGATGCTATCCATGCCCAGTAGATAAGCCATGTGGTAATAAGTAGACCAAACCAAAAACCAGCTAATCTCATACCAGTCACATCTCCACAAAACCTGATCCGGCCTCAACGCCAATAACCACTACAACCACTCATCCTCTAACCTGAGTCTCCCCACGACTCATTTGGAATGATACTGAGATGGCTCATATGGGCGGCATCATGGTGGCTCAACTACCCTCAGATGATCCCTCAACCAGACTTGCAAGATCAAACATTGCACTATCACACAAAAATAAACATTCATAAGCAATACCCCTTTCATCCACACAGATTCAGTTGTAAACACAATCAAAACTGTTCAAATCCCTTCCTAAAAATACAGGATCAAACATTGCCCCCACTACTCAGACTCTCGAACAGGTATTCATATGCAACTAAACCTAAGCCTTTTCTCCGAAAACACCTTAAACATAACAAAAGTTGGTTTAAGAATGCTTACTTGAAGCAAGATCGGGCTAGCTCACCAAATTCCCTCTACTCTACAAGCTTGGTTGAGGCTCAAAATAGTCTTTGCTAAAGCCACACTGGCGATCTCGGCACCTCGCTCCATTTGAAGGACTAGGTCTGCCACCCTTAGATCACCCCAGCCTACTAAACCAGTTAGTATCCCGGTGCTCACCAAACAGAATACCGAAGCCCTGAGTCCTGAACCTCTGGTACTCTAGGTCATCAAACCCGAGTGGATCTAGATATTGCTCCACCAACCTAGATAGATCCACCTGATCTCCTACCACCAACTCCCTAGCCTCTATCACAAAGAGACCAAGCATCCTCATGAAGCTCCTCAAAACCCAATCCTGGTCGGTGAAGCCACCGGAGCCCTCTCAAAACTACTGCCTAAAATAGTTGCAAACTCCTCGTATGTCGGACACATCTCCTTGAAGTGTGTGACAAATCGAAAAATGTGAGTTTGTGGATCCCACAAGTGCAAACAAACATCCAAAAAAGCCCAGTCCACCGGGAAACTTCTCAGTGACACTAGAGAAGCCATACCATACTGGCTTAAATTAATCTTCTCCACTTTTGTCAGCCTCTTGGTCCACCTTTGCACGCCGTAACTGATGAATGGCTCCATTTTTTGGTAGAGTGTGTGAAATTTGCAAAAATAGGGCCCTAGAGCATAAAATGACTAATGTTTTGGAGCCATAGATGAGGTATTTATAGGCCTCAACCCCTACCAGCCGGCACCGGCCAAGCCATAATCGGCATTGGTGTGCCTTGAAGCGGCACCATTTTGGCCTAGGCAGAGTGCCAAAATTGCACCGTTCTGGAGGACTCTGGCACCGATCTAAGGCTGCATGGCGCCGTCAAGCCTACATTAAAAAAAAGAGGAAAGGAAAAGAGAGAAGAAAAGGAGAAAAAGGCAAATCAAAAAATAAACAACGGCATATTAGGCCTAGTTGTCTCATAGACACTCTCTTAAAAATCAAGCTAGAACATCAGAAATGGCATGTCATCATGCATATTTATTCTATTCAATTAACCATGATTTTCATATCAAAGCATGACGTGTTAAGGTAGCCAGTGCCAATGGAATCATTAAACAGGGCGATTAGTGCCAAACTCACTCAGAAAATGGGGCGATCAGCGCCAAATTTTATGGCTCACGTGCTTGCCTTTTCTAAGCTGGTGGTGAACTTGCTATCCTTCTATATGGGATTCCATTTTGCAAGCTATAGTTGGATGCTTTTCTACTCAATTTAATCACTTTCAATCAATCTTTTGGATGGAAGTCCTTTTGTAAGTGACCTATAAAGGGTTGCATCCAGCTGTCGTTGCTGCTAGTCATGTGTACTTCATTATGCTCAAAGCTCGGTGAGTACAGCCTCTCTGTCAGTGTACCTTCTTAGGGATTTTCTCCTTGGGATATTACTTTAAAGATGGAATCAACTTCTTTATTATCAACTCGATTTATTCTTAGCATTTTCCAAGTGCACTCCTACTCTTCCAATTGGGTAAATAATGACTTTGCAAAATTATAGTATTGATTGAGGTTCGATTCTTTAGTAGCGAATGTCCCTGAGACCTGATTCATAACTAACTGTGAGTCTAAATGAATGAGTAAAGTCAAGGGACATACCTCTAGGGCTAACTTTAGTCCTATGATTAAACCTTCATATTTGGCTCCATTATTTGTGGTAGGGAAGTCCAGGCGTACGGCTTACCAAATGTTAATCTTACCTAGTCCAATCAGAAAAATCCTAACCCCTACTCCTGTGCTTCCTACTGCTCCATCTGTGCATAATTTCCACTCTTGCTCGCCCATGTTCAATTTCAATTTACTCAGTTCACCATCTTTAGTGAATTCAGCTACGAAGTCTACCAATGCTTGGGCTTTCATGGTTGGGTGTGGTTCATACCTTATATTGAACTCACCAAGCCAAATTGACCACTCCACCAATCACCCTGATGTCTTCACTTGGTGCAGTACCTTTTTCAAAGAATGGTTAGTTCTAACAAATATAGTATGAAATTGAAAATAACGACATAACCTGATAGCGGATGTAAGCATTGCATACACCAATCTCTTTATGCTCGGGTATTGGAGTTTGGCCCCTCGAAGAACCTTACTTGTATAATATATCAGATACTGTTCACCTTCTTCTTTATGTACAAGGACTGAAGCCGTAGTATCGTTTGTGGTGGTTAAGTTTAGGTACAAAGGCTCACCTTTCTTAGGGCGACTAAGTAGAGGGGGCGATGATATGAATCTTTTTATGCCCTCAAAGGCTAGTTCACCCTCTTCATCCTAATGGAATTGCTTTAGTCTTTTAAATGTTTTGTAAAAGAGGATACATCTTTTAGCCGAGCATGAGATAAATCGTCCTAAAGCAGTGATTTGGCCATTTAGTTGCTGCCCTTCATGAATATTAAATGGAAATCTCATCTCTAAGATAACTCAAATTTTTTCTAGACTAGCCTCAATGCCTCTCTACTAGATCAAGAAGCCTAGGAACTTTCCTGTGCAAACTCCAAAGGTGCATTTTTTAAGGTTGACCTTCATATTGAATTTCTTCAGGATAGTAAAGGCTTCTGTTAAGTCCTGGGGTTGGTTTTTAGCTTCAGCACTTTTTATGATCATGTCATCGATGTATACCTCCACTGTTTTTCCAATCATGTCTTTGAATATATGGTTGACGAGCCTTAGATATGTGGCACCTGCATTTTTTAAACCAAAAGGCATTACTTGATAAAAAAATACCTCTATCGATTATGAAGCTCGTCTTCTCCTCGTTCAACTTGTTCATGCTGATCTGGTGGTATCCTACTACTACATCTACAAAGCTATAACCTTCATAACTTGTCGTTCAATCCACTAACTGGTCAATATTTGGTAGGGGGTAGGGGTCTTTTGGGCAGGCTTTATTTAGGTCAATGAAATATACACAGAGTCTCCACTTTCCATTCGGCTTGGGTACTAGGACGACATTCGCCAACCAGTCTAAATAATTCACTTCTCTTATGAAACCTGGTTTTAGTAGTTTTTTTACCTCAGTTGCTATGATTTGTCATCTCTTTGGTCTATGAAATCTTCTTTTTTGCTTGACTAGTTTATAGCTCAGGTCTATGCTGAGCTTATGAGAAATAATGTCCAGATCAATTCCTACGATGTCTTGAAAGGTCCAGGGAAAGTTGTCTAAGCTCCTTTTTAATACTTCTTTAAGTTGGTTCTGGATTTCTCTATCAAGTTCAGTCCTTATTTTCAAGGTCCTCCCAGGTTGTACTTCCCACTTGATAATTTCTCCCATCTGTTTGAGATTCCAGCCTGACTCTTCCCTCAGGATGTCAAACGGAGGGTTGTGCTCTTGTTCGTTATTGAGTTCTTCTATTGGCATTCACATGATAGGCAGAGCCAAGGGTATCCCCTTAAAGGCGATCATGTACTCCTCTCTGCTTGCTTTTTGGTTCCCCTTGTTTATCTTTTGAAAGAGGAAGTTCGGGTTGTTGCGTGGTCGACTTCTTTGTGAATTCATCTAGTTCTCCCTTTTATATAAGGCGTTTTATCTCCCTCTTGAGTTGCTAACAAGCCTCAATGTCATGCCCTATGTCTCTGTGGAATTCACAGTATCAGCTCCTGTCTCTGTAACTTGTAATATCCTCTTTCAGCTTCCTAGGGAAGCTTAGTTGCACTTTGTTACCTTATTCCATTATCCATGCGAGTATTTCTGTATGCGACTTATTAAGTGGAGTGAACTCATTATCTTTAATGAATTTGGTTTCTTTATGGTAAGGAGTTTATAGCTGGCTCTCAAGTGCCTAATGGATGACCTTTGCCTTATTGTGGGGGGGAGTGCCTTTTAGTATTGTATCTATCATTTTGAGGCGAGCTTTTCTATTGTAAAAGGTATGCCTCGTCAAGATTCGTGTGTTTGTGAGCTCAGGCCATGAGTTCTACAAAAGAAAGAGGTAGGTTAATGCTTATACTTTCAAAGAGCTTGTTATACTTACAATTTTTTGCCATAGTGTTGATGGCTACTTCGTCATTCAAGTTCTCCACTTGCATTGCAAGCCTTTGAAAATTTTTCACATATTGTCTGAGCGATTCTCCTTCTTCCCGCTTCAGGTCAATGAGATCAGAGGATATTTTTCTTAAAGGACACTAGTGATGAACCGAGCTCGGAATAGCATAGATAATTAGGAGAATGACTTGATGGATCCAGTCTTTAGTATCTAGTACCACTCCTGAGCAGCGCCTTTAAGCGTAATTGGAAAAACTTTACATATGAAGTCCTCTAAACTAGTTTACAAGTACATTAGCGTCTTGAACACTGCTAGGTGAATGTGAGGATTGGTATTGCCATCATATGTTTGGAAGAACAGCATCTTAAACTTCAGTGGGAATACAAAGCTTAGGATGTCTGGTGATAGGGGCAAGTCCTCTTTGAGTCCTAGATTTTTTATCTCCCCATGCTCTTTACATTCTTTGAAAATTTCTTTAACGACATTGGGGAGATCGGCATTATTTGCTATACGAGGGGCGAGCTATTTACTGTCGAGCATGTATGAACTTTGATAAGCCTTAGATTTGGCTTTTGAGTGTTCAGTCAGAGGCTCATCCTAGTAGGGCTCGTTCTCCCTTTATCTCTCAAGCCTAACTGAGAGGCTCGAGTGCTCTTGCTCGCCCTCAACATTTTTGTTCTAGGATTGATGCTCGTTCTCCTATTGAGGTCTAGCCAATAGCTGTTCAAGCACTGTGGTGAATTGATCATAAGCTCGAGTCAGGGCAACTGCTACTTGAGGATCAGTCACTGTAGGAGCTGAGATTGGAATTTGGTTGTTGAGTCTTTCTTGTTCATTCACCGCCTCTTCCATGTTCGGGTTTCTAAGTGAACCGTTAGGCATAGAGAATGAAGGAATCTGCGCTTAGATCCACAAGAATCATGAGGTGTATTCCACCCTCACCGCACCAATTGATAATAAATAGTTTATTTATGTTCTCTAATTTGTTTTAAGGGAGCTTTTTGAGATGAAAATAGGTAATTTTAGTGTAAGTTGTTTTTTGCTATTGGTATTTAATCCTTTATGTAGAAGAATAGAGGTGGAGTAGTGGAGAGAATCTCTCCACTACTAACTGTCAGATTATCCTTTTTTAATCAAGGATTTTTAAAGATATACTTTATTTAATTTAGATAAAATATATCTTTTTAGATTTATTTTAATAATAAATATATTCTATTGTCACTGCATTACAAGAATCTAGCCCTTCTCATCCAAGATTTACCAAAAGTTTTCTAATAAATTATGGAATAAATGAAATATAGCAGAAAAGGGACTAAATATCAGTTTCCTTGCTAAAAATTACGTCGGAAGTTAATTATTTTTAGGTTAAAATAACTGGAAATAGCTCCAACGCTCAAAGTGTACAATTAAAACTTTTATGAGTTTTTCGCATTCTGATTTGGCTGCGAGATATATACTCTGTTTTATCTTCTGCTTTTGCAATTCAAATATTTTTATCTTTTCTATATTGATATGATACTTTGCTTTCAAATATTTATAACTTTTGCAATTCAACACTTTGCTTTCAAATATTTTATTATCTACAAATATTTATTGTTTTTTTTTTATATTTCGATTTCATTGAGTGCAAATGAATAAGACCTACCCAGTTTTCTGATCTTTGTTTTTTTACTTGGCTTTCTAAGATAAAATAAGTTCTTCTATGGCCATATTTTTTCCTGGAAATTACCACTCACATTCCACAAACGTGAAATGAAAAGGCAGTATGTTTATAATTTATGTAGTTAAGTTCGTTTATAATTTATTTATGTAGTATTTGAAATGATAGGGTTCGATGAGGCTAGGGAAATTAAAATTTCTTTTTTTTGTCATTAACCGATCATAAACCTTGATCCTTGATCCTCAGAATTTGGGTATCCTAAGACATCGAGACAAGAAGAGAGGAGGCAAGACAAGAAACTTAGCGGTTCATCTTTATTTAATTTATTTCAATACATATTCGTACACTATTTAATTGTTTTTGATATAAAAAATTTATCCATATGTTAATTAAAATTTAGTTTTCCATTTATTTATATTTTTTAAAATTTATTTAATATTAATAGAAAATAACTATATAATTTTTTTTTTTTGTATGTGTTAGTATCTAGCTACAAGTCTAATTACATCTATGTGCGTTCAAGCAATTTTTAAGCAAACAAAAGAGTTATAAAAGTTTGCATGCAAACTAAACATTTAATACTATATACTATACAGTCCTAATAAAATGCAAGGGGACAGTACAAGAGAATCCCTATCATTTTGGCGTTTTGTTTCGTGGTAATGCCAATAACTTTGCCAACTCCTTATATAAATATATATATGTATATATTTGTTGAAATAAAATTTATTTTTATTATACTTTCTTTTTCGGTATTAGTACTACGTTCTAAATCTATTAAAATTAAATATTATCTGTTGATTAATTTATATATTTTAGTTTATATAATATTAGTAGAAAATAATCAGGTAAGTGTTAGTATTTAATTGTAAGTCTAACTACATATCTATATATATATATATATAGATAAGTATTAGTTTTTTTATAATTAACAAATAACTAAGTATTAGTTTTTTTATCTAATTATAAATTTATATATATATATATATATAAAAGTATGACATTATGTCTCTAAAACACCCTTTATGAATTTTCAATATAATTACTAACAGTGAGGATAATTTAGTTATTTGTTAATTATAAAATTTTTAATTTTATTCATATTTGAATCTAAATTCTATTACAAAGTTTAATCTAATCTTATTCTAATTTTGATTTCAATTTATTATTTTTATTATATTAATATTAATTAAAAATTTATTCTATCATACCACTGTATATATGTTTAATTTTTTAATTGCTTTTGACTATCAAGTTTTAATTATTTTTCGCTATCAAAAATTTATTTATTTCGACTATCATGAATTATAACCTCAAATTTTTACTAATTTGAAATTATTGAGTTTGCGATCATATTTTTTTCTTCTGGTAAGTATTAACTTTCTTTCTCTTTTTACAAATTAATACAATAATTTTTATTTATATTTCTTATAATTTATGTTTACAGTTATAAATTTATAAATTTATAAATGTTATAAATTTGATAAAGGTTTATGCTTATGAATTAACAACGAAATTTTTTTCGTTTCTAAATTATAAATTTTGTAGAGGGTTCTACTTGTATATTAGCAACGAAAATTTTCTATTTTTAACATTATAGTCTAAATTATTTTTTTATTAATTAACAAATTATATTTCATTATTTTTTTTGTTGCTAATAATTGATAAAAGGATTATAAACGGGTTAACAACGGAATTTCTAATAATTTAGTTACATCCTAATTGTCACGACCCAAAACCGTGGGCCGGACCGGCACTAGGACCTAGGTAAGCTTAAGGCACCCGAGGCCCGTAGTAAGCCTAAACTATCACAACTCATCCCTATTATCATTTGACTATCGGAATAGTAAGCCCATATTA